>JAJMKT010000177.1:0-42680 GCA_030563985.1 Geotrichum restrictum
TTCGTCGTTGTCGTTTGGCTTCGTGGCGTCATTGTCGCCACCCTGTTCAGTTTCACCACCACCATTTTTCGCATTTTCGTCGCCACTTTCCTCCATCTCATCATCAGGAGGATCAGGCTCCTTACTAAATACAACTTCATCAATATCAAGAGCCATTTGCTCTGTTGCCATATCGATTTCGTTTTCACTCATTTTCGCTCCCCCTATAATTTGGCTCTTGAGAAGCCTTTTAACACTTATTCTAGTAGGTATATTTTCAGTATTTATGCTAAAATGCTAAAAAAAGTTGCGTTTGTATAGCTCAGTGGTAGAGCGTGAGATTGCAAATCTTAAGGTCCCTGGTTCGACCCCTGGTATAAACTTAACACGACTTACTTTTTGTGCCTGTATTTTTTGTCATGACCAGAATGTGGACAATCACATTCATCACTCAATTTGGCATTCTAGGACTCAGTACCAATAGGGTAAGACGAGACTTACCCTAGCAGACTCCGGTACGAGAAGTCCTCAGTACCAATAGGGTAAGACGAGACTTACCCTAACAGACTCCGGTACGAGAAGTCCTCAGTGCCAATAGGGTAAGACGAGACTTACCCTAACAGACTCCGGTACGAGAAGTCCTCAGTACCAATAGGGTAAGACGAGACTTACCCTAACAGACTCCGGTACGAGAAGTCCTCAGTACCAATAGGGTAAGACGAGACTTACCCTAACAGACTCGGCGTAGACTATTCACTTAGTGAATCTGGAATGTGAGACTGAGTTTCTTACCTATCACTTTCCAGACACATCTGAAGACCTATACTGCTTTTACGCACGTACCGCCGAAGCCTTCCACGCCAGCGCCATCAGCCTAAGGTAAGTGTAGAGCATTGCAACTCTGCACTAGTATTAACACCCCCACAGAGTACTCTCTCCACTCCGTTAAATACACACCAACGTTCTTGACGAACACTAGCGCTAGCTCACGGCTCATGTAAGTGTACTATCTGGACGATAGTGACATTTTCTCCCTGCACACGTTTTAACTGTTACAGTGATTTACTCTGAAGGCCAGACAGCCATACAGAACTACACACAACAACGTTATTCCACCAGGGAACGAGACCAAGTCAGAAGGCTCCCTTTTATTAAAGAAGAAGTAAGTGCTACGCACCCTTGATATGCTCTCATATATATATTAACATTCATAAGAGATATTTAGCTTGATTATTTCGAATTATTCACTTCACTCACTTCCCTCTAAGGCTTTCACTTCATTCAAGCCTATTACTCAGTTCGCCAGCTAATAACAACACTTGGAACTGACATTTTTTCTATACCGTGTGTCAGGGTACGGCTGCGGCTAGCCGCACCCACCTTCCATTTTGCACATGGTTTCTGTAGCTCTAGAGCTCGTACCGAGTAGCTCAGGGACCATACTCAGGGTAACAGTGCCATCTGAACTATCCAGTAAAGACACACTACTCACTGGAGAACGACGAGAGACACAGTCGATGATACTAGAGTGACAGGACCACCACCACGGTGTCAACAGCTTGTCCAGCACGAATGCGCATGACTTTACAAGCATCCATACATGCTCTAAGCCCAACACGCGCTGAAGCTCTATCACACACACTACTCTCACATTACTCGTTGCAGCGTACAAGCACACAAGACCGCTACACGCACATACACACACTCCTCATCATTAATGCATCACAGCCCAGAGAAGACGTTCCGTTAAAGAAGAAGTAAGTGCCTTGCACCTAGTCTAGTATATCCCCCTTAACACTTGTTAACATTCATAAGAGATATATAGCTCGATTTAAACCATCTTATTTATTATGCACACATCCGAATAGGAACAGGCCCCTATTCGAGCTTATTACTTAGGCATCCGACGCCTAGCGAGGGCCGGACCTGACATACCGGTATTCTAGGTAGGTCCTGTACTAAATTGTGGCGCGGTGTTTAATAGGTGTTTATTCGGCTCAAAGCCGTCTTAGTGAATATACCTTGGGGAACTTGGGAATTGTTTCAGGATCTGCGCGTGCAGTTCCTAATTGGGAAACTGGCCAATGGCAAGGCTTGAGCCGACCCGCACGAATTTCAGCGTAGCACTGACAGAAATTCGTAATCTTGTATAGACTAGTATACGTACTCCGCAGACGTCACGGTACAGTATATGAAATTCCCTTTCTCTTCAAGACCTCGCATTTTCATTTTTGTAAAGTTAGCGTGCTGGAAGCGACATTCTAATACGTACTGGGCTATTCGAATCAAAACGACCAGAGGTGTTTCATAGGGTTAGGGCGAAAGTTTTTCTCCGCACATAGACTACTGTACATGAATGAACTAAGATAATAGCCATAGTGAATGACCGAAGCCTCGATGCATTTATGTCATTATTTAAAACGCGCGATAACGCGTTCTTTACAAATAAAGCGATACTCGTCATCGCTTGTAAATTTTAATGGCGTTTTCGCTGTAAATAAACCCTCAGGGCCATCTTCTGCTACGGTTGTTGGTCAACTCAAAAGAGCAGTGAACGGATCCATGTTGGTGGCAGGCTCAAAAGCGAATAACTACATTGATCAAGCCAAAAGGCTACATAATGATGTTACTAATGGCGATGCTACCAAAAATTTGCGAAAAAAAAAAATTAAAACGCAAGAGCTCAAAGTTGGGCATGGAGGAACTCTGGATCCTTTGGCATCTGGGGTTGTGGTCATAGGTGTTGGAAGGGGTACAAGAAAGCTCACAGATTACCTCACAAATTGCACTAAAGTATATGAAGCTGTTGCTATGTTTGGAGTTTCAACAACTACCTATGATTCTACTGGAAAAATTGTAAAGTATGGCCCCACTGAACATCTCAATATCGCGACTATCCAAGAGACCATCAAAGCGAATTTTTTAGGTGAGATATTGCAACTACCACCGATTTACAGCGCCCTCAAAATGAATGGGAAGCCGCTTTACGAGTATGCGCGTGAAGGAATATCTCTACCCAGACTGATTGAACCTCGCAAAGTCAATGTACACTTTTTTGAAATCGTTGATGCGAAACTTCAATGGGACCAAGATGAATATAAACTGCCTATTGCAGGTGATGCTGATGCCCAAGAAATTCAATTCATCACTGAGCAAGGGTTAGCTCTAGATCGAATTCACGAAATGCACAAGGAGGTCAATCTTTCAAAGTTAAATAGTGCACCCAGCAAATCTATTGAAGCTCATGCAAACGGCGATACCAACGAATTGAAAAAATATCCAACCCTTAAGTTTCGATTTTCTGTTTCTTCAGGAACATACATTCGCTCACTCATACATGATCTAGCCAAGGCAGTTGGATCTACTGCGCATATGACCAAACTCGTTAGAATTCAGCAAGGGCCATTCCGTCTAAATGAAAATGTTCTTGAACTAGAGGATATCGTGTCGGACTCTCCCACGCGGCTTAGTGAAGATAAATGGGTGTCCCTAGTTGAGACAGCTATCAAGCAAGCGCAAACTTGACTTATCCTATCGAACATTAATCACACCAAAAACTCGAAAATTAGACTAAAAAGCAGCAATGTCCCCAAATTATGACCCAAGTATTCATGTATTTCGTATATTTGTTTAGAATAAATAAATCGCATCTAGCATCTCTCTACCTACAAGAAGAGATAGCAAATTGAGAAACATGCCCACAACACAATATTTTGAAAACGTAATTTGTTAGAATTACTTGTGGTGTAGACTACGCCAGGATAGTTGCATGTAATTTCGTTCGTTCCCTCCTTCGAGTAGTAAGCACCAGTAAATCCAGGAAGATTTTGCATGGGGCACTGAAATGAAAAACTTGACGGGCAGTCTTGCATGATTCCATGGCATAGGTCGATGCAAGGCAAAACTTCATTGTAGGGGCCAGGTTGAATTACTTCATTAATAAAATCAGTTCGTGATGTGTTGGGTTCGCGAAGATACAAGTAAGTTCTGTTAACTGATGCGTCCTGGCATCGTGGAATTGTAGTTGCGCAAAGCCATTGACGATAGGATTCCCTACAATCCGCACAGGTTCTTAAAATCGAATATCTGTCAGCGTCATCCACCTGATCTCCACATTGTATCACTTGCATTGAGGTGTTAAACGAATCGTATAGTCCTCTTGCGTAACTATCATAAGCTGCACCAAGCTCTATTGCGCTAAAAGCACTTGCATTTCCAGGCACCGCAAAGGCTACATCTGAACACAGATCAAGATTAAAAATGATCTGGCAATTTGTTTCTGACTTGGTCGTGAAATTGACTCCTGAAAACGCCTTTCCGCCATAAATTTCACTTGACTTTTCGTTGGCTTCGGTATGATTCACTGTCTCAGTTAGGTATGCCACATATGACGATGACTTATTGAGACCAGAAAAAAAGTACTGAATTTTAGGCAAATCGTCTGCGCCTCGAGTGGTGATTGACACCAGTGAGTTGTCAGTGTTTAGCAGTTTGTCATTAGAAGTCTGAAGAGCGCAATACGACCAATCCAAGTTCAAAGCTTGAGTTGATGTAGATGAATTTGACGCAAATATCTCAATTTGATAATATGAGGAAGAATTTGTATAGAAAAGGTCACTGGAATAGTTGGTGTCAGCGAATCCATTTCTGAATGGCTCAGTCATATTTCCCGAAATGAAAAGAGCATGTTCAAAATCTGTATCCACCAGATAAAAATTGGGGGATAAGAAATACTCATGCACTGGAGAAATCGTAGACATTCCGATTTCATAAGTCCATGTGTCATTGGCGTTAACAGAGGTGTCGCTATTTTGAATGTTTATCTCTGCTATTGTAGGAGCCATAATAACCACATAGGCAGTAGAGTTGGCATTTGATGAAACAGTCATATTCGCAAAGGTTATATTGGAAAAACCGCGCTCAAAGTAGTTGTAGTAAGATGTCGCATTGTACGATGAAGAATTTGTCGTCAAATCAGTGATGTTTGTAGCTAGTTGGATACGCATAGCTTGACCGTCAGAATCCCAGGATGGCATGTTGCACAGATTGCCAGTAGCATAATAGTTAATGAGAGTTTGACTTGAATTTATACTACTGCTGACGTTGAGTTCGTAAACATGGTATTCCCCAGCTTTAATAACGTATCGGATTGGATGGTATTGAGTGATTTGTGTAGTCTCAGCAATGCTAACAATTGTAGAACTTGGAGGTCCAAGATCGTATGAACTGGTCTCAGTGTTGGCAAATTTGGAATTGTCGTCTGTTTCGTCTAAATGAGATTCAGCCAGAAAATTTTTGTAATTCTGAACTGTTTCTCTTCGTTCAAGCCCAGAGTTTTCGACGTTATAAGAGCTCTCGAAGTCCATCTGTTGTGCCAGGCCTCCTTTAAAGACAACCGGCACAATTAGTGAAAAAGTAAGTATGCTGTGTATCAAGGGCTGGAGTAGCCTTCCCCAGTTAGTTTTGCCATTACTAGGCAGTCTTGATAGCTTTGTCTGATAATCCCGAAATGTAGGAAAGCCTAAAGCATGTTAGCGAGTGTGATTCTCCAATATGGATGATGACTACTACTCACAAGACATTAGAGCAAGCGAATGCTATGGTAGAGGAGTAATCAAAAACGAGCAGGTACTATATTCTATGTCATAGACCAATGTGAACGTTTTGAGCTCACTTTCTTTGCGGGCCTTCCGTTTTAGTCAAACTTCTTAGCTTGGTTTATTTGTGAACTACCGGTAGATATCTAAGCTTAGATCCTCTATGCTGGCCAGACCTACCAGAGAAATCGTTAAAGATAATCAGGGTAAATACAACCCTAACCTTTGAAATAGGCGAGGAAATAAATTTACATCCAAGCGCTTTGAGAGCGCATCGATCTGTCCAGGTATACTCGGCGACGTTAACCTCAAGGTGCGAGCATGAAAAGACAATCATGGCTTCTCGAGTTGATACAATGCGCGAAGGATATTTAGAAAGCTGGACTCAGTGGGAAAAATTGGCTGACATAAATCTTTGTGATTTGAGTCCTGCTAAATCAACCTCTTCGATCCAAGAACTATCTGTTATTCTTGCAAAAGGTGAATTAGCCTAAATACCGTATATGCTAAGCTAATTGTAATATGTTAGAGCTCGAAGATGGAAATCAAGAAAAGTTTGATTCTTTATTGTTTTCTAGGTTTCTTAACCTCTATGATACCAATTCTCGCTCAACTGTAAGGGATCTGTTACTTATGATAGTGCAAAATGAAGTAAATTTGAACATGTTTGCCCATTTCTCTTTCGAAACAGCCACATCAAATTCCTTTCTTGCAGTTACATCATTGATGACAATTCTGGAATGGGTTAATATGGTCATTTTACAGCTGTCCATGGTCTCCAGTTTTTCAGATAATCTCCAGATTTTGATTCACTCTCAGGGACTACTTTTGTGGAAAATTTTAGAAATTCCTGGGGCTGATAGAAAAGGGAGACAGATGAGCTCGGCTCTTCGCTCCACTAGAACCTCAGTTGTCAAATCCCTTTCACATACCAATCCCAACTCCATTGAATTTTGTAAATTCTGCCTCGAAATAATGTTGGAAAAGTTAGCAGGACCCTCGAAAGTTTTGTCTCTTGCGTTACTGGCTGAAGCTTCAATCGATCTTCTTCCGAGCAATCCTGGCATTCAGCATTATGTGGAACTCAAGAAATCTGATATTTACATGGCATATGCGAACAACATTTTGAAATCTTTGTGCACCTTTCCCATGTCTCTCGTTACCTCTTTCGACCCCATTTTCATGGAATTCATGACTGAAGACGATTTTAACACTATTCTCGCACCAGCTGTCAGCAAGGCCATCATGACCTCTCCTGAAGTTGTTCTAGATTCAATTGTGCCCTCCTTTTTCAAATGCCTATCGATATCAATCGATCCATCTTTCGCTCTAGACTCTTGTCTTCTGAATCCCTTGTTGCTACAATTTGAATGTCTGGACTCTCAGAGACGCCGCTACAGTTTACTATCCCTCAAGTACTTGTTGGTGAAAGTACGAAAGAACGCAGCAAAATCCGAAGAAGTAATTCATAAAATGGTCTTGCAATTAAAGACCGCGCAACATCCGGAGTACATAGGGGAGGCACTGGGATTTGTAACTCCTAATGAAACGGTCTCACCAGTAATATGCACTCATCTGAGCAAATTTTTGATCAAGGAAGCTCCAAATTTTACCTCCGATTACATGATACATGCTTATATTAGGCATGTAACATTTTTACTTCAAAGTAACACGATTTTGGACCCTTTATTCACAGATGTCATTTGTGATGGCGTTTCTGGAAAATTCAAACAACCATATACTACTGCTCTGGTGCATTTTGTAATGGAAGAAGGAGTCATTTCCCACAATTTACGTGGTATCTCGGAACAGGTATTTGCTGAAATATTGGAATATTGGAAGACCATTATCGACAATCCTGACTTGGTTGCTCATATGCAAAATAAAAACCTTTCAATTGGTTTTGCCATTATTTGTTTGGCCCACAGATTGGGGCTCGATAGAGATATAGAATTCTTCATTAAGGTATTCTCTATCAACTTGTTTAGCTCATGTTCAACTTTAACTGAAGAGCAAGATCTCACTTGGGCAATTCGATCATTAGAAGCATCAACTGACACTGTCCTTAAACTTGACGATGATATCATTTCGAGTGAGTGGGCTCTTGCTTGGGTTCACTATGTGATTGCAGCTCCCACTCCTACCTCGTTGCAGCTTGCGCGTAGTCGCCTAGCCGAATTATATGTCAAAAACCAATTTTTGGGGCAGCTCTTCTTTAAATGCCTTTTTCAGTCTTTAGTTTTGAAAACTAAGGAAAAAATGCCTGTGAACCGACTCTCAAATTTCATCATCACTTTATTTTCTCGAGTCGATAAAGCGATTTCTAGAGAGCGTTTAGAAAATGATCTATCGGCAATTATCGTGCTAGTCCATCACAATGAATGCGCTGTGAAAAGAGGCTGGGTGGGACTATGCCAGCGCCTTGGAGTTGATTCAAAAAAAATAGCGATCGAAAGGGGTACATTTATGTTTAACGATATCCTGACCATTGCCAATCTTGCTACGAAGTCTGAGGATACTCAATTATTGCAAGCTAGTTTTTCTGCTTTGAACACATTAGTCTCCTTGAACTGCAGCTTAATAACTCTCCTGGAGGAGGTCCTGGGGCAAAGTATCAGTGCATCTTTACCACAAACGGGGGATAAAGTCTTATTGCCTTTGAAGATTCTGGAACGTCAATTGAGTGTACATTGCTCTGACTCTGAATGCATGGCATCCAGCTGTCCCTTGAAAAGTAAAAATGCATTTATTATTAAGGGCAAAATAATCTATTCAAGCCAAGCTTTATTGTTTTTTGGTTTTATATCTGTATTTTCCAATCTTGCAGATATTGTTCCTGGAATCTTGCAACGTTGGTATCTCGCAGTAGTTCAATTGTCGTCCCGTTTTTTTGTAAAACGGTCAACCCCTTGGGAGAGCTTTGGAGCCGAATTAGGCTCGATATCATTTCTCCGACTTTTTAATCTTGTTTCAACGCAACTGAACCCAATTCAAGAAATTTTGGGAGTCGTTGCTCTCAGAGCTTTGAATTTTACGGTCAAACCGATGTTTGAAAAAGTATCACTTGACGAGCAAATTTTACAAGTGCTGTTGAGCATAAATTCTGCTGATGGACGGCAACTTGATATGGTTACCGTGAACTACGCTAGGCCCCTAATATTTCATATTATTCAACATCTTACGACTTCGGGGGACCCAGGGGTAATTAGTGATGATGTAAAAGCACTTTCTCTCGTGGTTTTCCCTGGGAGTCTCAAGGAATCAGACCAAACTCGTTCACTAAATTTTGAACCCTAAATATAGTGTAATTTGGCCCAATATTCGTAAAAAGCAAACAATGTAATACTGTAAAAGTAAAACTGCGAATATTCAACTTAATGAGCTGAGTAAGTCGGTCTTGGAGAAGATTTGTTGCACCAGCGTATTTAGCGACATGATCGCGAAAGCAGTTGAAGAGACCCAAACAACGGTGTAAAGCCTTCATGGTACGAGGAGGCAGTAAGTTGAGAAAAGTGTCGCAATGAGTATCAGTGATCCTAACTTTAAAGTCATTTAGGTTCGACAGTGATGCGATGACCAAGAAAGTCGAAATCAGTGCAGAGAAATTTGCACTTCTTTGGGCCCAGTCTTAAGTTGCGCGACTCAAGAGCAGAGAGAACCCTGTTGACAATGGCCTGATGGTCAAGCTTTGAGCCAGAAGACCTCACTACAATATCGTTGAGGTAGACAATAACCGACCGATCCTGGATGAATTCAGCAAGAACAGCAATAATGTATTCCTGCCAGGAGGCTGGGAAGTTTTCAAGCCAAAAAAATTGAGGAGTCAGGATGGACCAAAAGCTAGCGAAAAGCATCCCGAATGTCCAGTATGGAAAAGTATTTTGCGTCACCAAGTTCGTTTAAATTCTCATTAATCTTGGGAAGGTCAATAGACTCTTTGACCACATGGGCGTTGAATGGAAATAGATCAGTACTAAGACTACGCTTGGAGGAGTCCTGCTTTGCAATATGGAACATACGATGCGCGAAGTTGGTGGGCGATTTGACAAGTTCGCCTCTAGAGACCATTTTGTTGAAGAGTTTGGAGCAATCGTTGCGAAGGGCTTGAGGAACCGGAACCGCTTGAATCAAAAGCGGGACCCAGTCATGAAGTTTGACCTTAACGTTATACAGTATTCAATTCTATCCACAGGGTTGAGTTTTTCTGGGAAGTCTTCGGCACAGACAGGACGATAAGGTACAGCCAATTCAGGTATGGAGTGTGTGAGGGAGGTTCCGCCCGTAATGGTTAGCTAGTAGTCTACCAAGACTCTACTTTACCAGGGACTAGGGCAGATAAGTCTAGACCAGACCCGAGCTGCATCAGATCACCAGAGGAGGGTGGTGCACACTGCACACTGCACTGTTATGAACAATTACATCGGGTGTATCGTTGGAGCCCAAGAGAAATTTGCGACCCATGATGTAGTTGGTACCGATAATCAATTCCTCAAACTTGTCATCTACAATAAGATCTCTGACTTCAACGTCGATGTCATTAACTTTGAGAGTCACAAATATTGCGGTATCACAGTTGAAGGGACTGTCATTGTAGCGTGAAGTAAACGCGACAGATTCGATTTCGAACGGTAGGAGCTCCTAAGACAAGTCTTTCAACGAGTGGAGATGTTATAAACGTTCGTGGGCAATAGGCATCAAACGAGACATTTAAAGGGATCCATGCGTTTGTGATGATTCAAGCATTGTTATGTTGTGATTATTATAAATGAGGTGTTTGCTAGCCGAAGAGAGGTTCTCGGAGTTGTTCATTACCGTCTACGGCTAAATGTGTAGTTAGTTGATCCCTCTTCTTGGAAGCCTTTTGTTATTTGATATATAAAGTAGTTTTCCTAGAATAGCAAAATCAAGCAACTTTACTAAACATCATTCTTTAACGGATAATCCCTACTACTCTGAGGAGAGTCAACTTGACAAGTCCATAGCAATTGTACTAGGCTTTGGGCACGTCAGATTACAACAGCGTTGAAGAGCAAGGTGGAAGGATGAGGAATGTAGAGAGGGGCAGCGGCATCCAATGCCTCATGATACTTCGTTTTTTCCGCCATTGAGAGGAACTTCGTTTTGTCAGCCATTGCAAGGGGGTTTATTATGATGACTTCACTAACATTAGACGACCCGGGGGAAACACGTACTTTTTTTTTTTTTGAGCATTTTTACCTAATTGACATACTTCGAATTTATCAACCTTAGTGGTATACTGTTCTATTTAAGCTCCTGTACTAGTTTCCTCTCTGTTGGTTAGCTTTGTATCCTTACAGCCTTGGTGGCTGTTGTATCAGATAGACTAGAGGAAGGGTGGATTGCGCGGCTTTTAGTGCGTCATATTTCTCTTTGGACTCTCTCTTGAACCACTGAGAGCCGAGTGTACTCGGGGAAACCTACTTATTGTAGTCCTGTGGCGTGGGGGCATTTTTACCCTATATATATATCTCCTCCTATCATGTGGCGGGAGGAGTGGCCAGGGAGGGCGGACTGTGGACGTCGCTCCTCTTATGACCCAAATTGATTTTTATGGCAGCGTCTGCTGTTGGAAGTGAGTGGTCACAACTCCCCTTTTCACTCCAGACTTTTTAGGTAGTAGGAAAAACCCGTGTAGACAACCCCGGTTGACTAGACTATGCATCCTTAAATTGGGCGGCTGCACTTAAAGCCAGACAATACGGCGGATTGAACCCATGGTATCTTTAAACACGTACTTTAATATCAGCAGACGTGAATCTGTTTGCAACGTATTTAAGAAAGAAGGCGGAGTTGACAGCCGCGGTGTGCGGGAGTGAAGCCCCATGATTGCCACATCTCCTACACAAGTCCTCAGTAATCTTATGCTGTCGTTCTTCCGGGATAGTGATAGCATCTTTGGTTCTTTTTCTGTTGGGAGGCCACATCTAAGGCTGGAAATTTCGCTTTGCCAAACGAGGCTTGAAGCTTGCAATGGCTTCGTGAAGAGCTCTACCAGAAGTCCAGTCCTTTTGACTAGGTCCATACCAAGTAGATGGGTTGTTGCGACGTGAGGAAGAAGAGAAGGCAGAAGAAGAGGAAGTGTTAGATAATTTGGCTCTAGGATTGCCATTTGCTGTGTGTGCAGCGGCAGGAAGCGCTCCGGAAATGGGGTATCGTGAGTGGTAAGAATGACTAGCCTTAGGCTCGTTGGTGAAGATATCTATCATGCATTCGATAGCCTTATTTGACGCGGACTTGGTTTCAACGCTCAACAAGCCAGGGGACAAAGGGTGGACGAAATGGGGATAGCGTTTACGGAAGATAGATAGTTGGTATTCAGGAAGGGAGTAAGCTGCCAGCGTTGCTCTATTTACATGAGTTTCAAGCATGCGTAACTGGCGTTCCAACCAGATGGAGCAGTGTTCGGCTTATCGTTAAACTATTTGTAGTCGCGGGCTTTCTCTTCAATGCTGTAGAGATACCTTTGATACTCGATGAGAACGTTTTCCGGGTCGGTTCCCTCAATGAGCGCAATGTGTGACTCTTTCTTGATGTACCTCAGCACTATGGTTTGGATCTGCTTCCAGGACAGAGGAGAACTAGGGCGCTCGTTGAGAAAATCTATGAGTTCCCTGGTCCACTTGACCAGATTGTCAGTAATTTTGAAAACAGACCTAAAGACGTGCTGACCCTTGTCAAAAGCCTTGGAAGGATTCTTGTCATCTGCTACCATGCCCCCGTTAATGGGATTCTTCTCGTTGAAAAATGGCATGTAACACCAGTTTCGCTTCTTAGGGCGTAGAGGGTAAGTTGTAGAGAACTCGTCAGCGGGAATGATGCAGGTGTCCTCGGCCATGTACTCTGAAGTGGCCGCGGGTTCGTACTGAAAGAATTGGCTGACATGGGGACCAGAGAAAGATTGATCCGGGGTAGGAGTTTCAGAATAGGCAGAAGGAGATGAGCAAGACATGCCGCGAGAATCTGTCCGAGGGTCAGAGGTTCTAGCCATTGTTCAATCGTAATACTGTAGGAATTTCATTTTGTTATGTGGCCCGATATTCCTCAAAAGCTTGGCTGAAGACGAAGCTGAACGAGTAATAATTGCTGGAAGAATAAATGGTGTAAAAACACAATCGAAGAAGCTCAGCTGAAGACGAAGCTGAACAAACAGGTTGAAGCAGAAAAATAGCAAAAGATGAAGAGCGAGCCACTTTATGTAGCAGGCGTGTGATGGAGAGATGTTGGGGTCCTTCAAACAGCAGGGGAAAAGGCCCGCCTTTATACCCATGGAAATTGCTGGTTTGAAGAAATCAATTCAAGAGCTTGGAAGCTGGAATCACTCCAGAGCCCGAGGGCATCGGGTGAGAAAACGAAGAGTGAAGTACTCCAGTTTCAGAAGGGCTCTGTGCAGATGTTTCGGCTACCTTACGAGAGACGCGAGACGAGGAAGAAGGTTTAGTTCTAGAGTCAGGAGGGCTCGTCGTAGAGGTACTGGTCAATTTACGAAAACCGCGAGACGACGAAAGTGGAGGAGTTGCAACTCAGGAAAGGTTTGTGGCCTTGATACGAGAACTGCGGGAGTGCTTTGGAGGAGCACGACGGAACTTGCGTTGGAAAGGTTTCTTGGAAAGGTTAGCAGATATCGGGCGCCAGGGCCGTGATCATATCCGAGGACCTCGCTCAAGTATCGTTTGTGGAAACAGAATTCCCAGACGGGACGGATGCGTCCAGCATCGTTACAGCTAGTACTGTATGTTTAAACTTGATTCGGTTGTGCCGTATAATGAGAAACCTTACCGCGGGCAGCTAGATTACATGACAGTGACGCCGATATATCGATCTAACTACAGTATAGAAAGACCCTAAATTTCATATAATTTAAAAGCGTTGCTAGTGCGGCTGAGATATGTCATGTGACTGCTGCCTCGCGCGCGCGCGCCGCCAGAGAGGGTCCAGCCGACAAACCACGGCAACGCGACGAAGGAGCGGACAGACGAGGAGTCTGGTATTATTTCAAGGGGAAAAGCTTCCATATGAATATTATTCTAAGTATTGTAGACGTACGACGTCTAGACTATACCGGTAGTAGCTATATAATCTATATAGTTACTGTAAGGCACTGTAGGGCCAGTGTAGGCTACTAAGTGTAGTGACTGTAATCGGTCTGCTTGGACTCTGCCATGTGCAGTATCCGGTATTTAATGCTAAGGAGCAGGTACGATGTTTGACACTGGCAAAAGAGAGGAAAGAATTCTTGACCAACAAATATAAACACAGGATAGTGTCCGACACTCTAAGAGTGGCACCAACTCGTAAATCATAAGCAGATAACAATACAAGAAAAACATAGCTGAATATCAGATATCTCACTTGGGCTTTTGAGCTGGATTCCATGGTACGTAGGTTTCAGGATTCAGTACGATTGTCCACATGTATATAATCATCCAAGACAATTTTAAATGCGGTCCCGTCAAAAACTGAAAAGAGAGCGAATTGTTTATGAATCTTGTCAAATCTGTCGACACTGATGTCAACCTTCTTCGCTCACCAACTTCCATGAGTCTGACTCTGACAATTCTAGGTATGGCTATATATCTTTAACCCTGTGATCAGCAACACGAAATTATTATATCTACCGGTATACGGTAGTAATTGTACTATGGAAGCTTAGCATGAACTCCTATGCCATGGCATGGACTCACGGAGTATAAGTTAGAAGATCTGCGATTGACGTGCAATATGGACCTGCTCCTAGCCCTGCACATAGACTGATCCAGGGATTCCAGGCTATTAAGATTCTACTTAATTGTGACTCTCGAGTTTAGGCCATGTCAAACAAATCTATAAGTCCACAGTAGACTACTGGACTCTGGACTCTGGGCACCTTGTTCATGTATATTGTAGTCCACTAGCAGTATTCTACTCATGCAGAGCCCATGGGCGTAACCAATCAAGAGGCTTAAGTTTGTATGATAAAGCCGTGTTTAATGTGTACAGGTCATGACAACCATGGATAAAACCCAGGCCTGCTCAATTTATACATCGATTTAAGTCGCTGATCAATTTTCTAACACCCGTAGTTTAAATTAAATAGCTTAGGGGTCATAGCAGGGGGGTGCTCTAGACCAGCAATTTGGAAATAAATCTTATCCTGACATATAGCTTGCAAAAATGCTAGTCAGGGATACAGTAAGTTGAATAACTGCTTTCCCATAAATATATGGATATCTCGCTAGCTTACTCCATGTGGATTTAGATGTGCGCATGGGCATTGACTTTGCATGGTCTTCCATAGGCCTACTCAGGCCCTACTGTACTCTTATTGTAGTCTTATATCGGCTTATGGAAAGTAAAGCCCAGCTACTGAAACTTCCTAGTATCATCAATTGAGGATCAATGTCAGTGGATAGTTATGCCTAAAGGTACGTTACTTTATCTGTGAAGCTGATGTTGATGTTGGTGTTAAATGCACATTGCGCGGGCATATGAACAGCTGTCTTGAGACTCTTGATACCTATAGGCTCTGATCTCTGAATGTCTTACTAATAGAACGTTGCTGGGGTAGACTACAGTGATACTTATCCTGTCGAATTGTGATCTTTGAAGTACTGGACTTAGTGGAGTCTAAGTGGACTACATCAAGAAGAGTCTATATCAAGAAGAGTCTATAGACTAAAGTCACTAGACTACTTTATTGTGTTCGATTCTTGAAATTTCAATTAAACGATTTATAAAGCTCTATCGATACCTTCGTCAAGTTTGAAAATTGAAAATTGAAAGCCTTATCCTGTACATGTCTTACCATACTTGGCATTTCCTAACGGTTACCATATATCTATCGACTCTTCTGTGCATTTCTCTTTAAGCTTTTCTTCAGTTCTCTGCACTTTTGACATTTTTACGCTTTGTCTGGCATTAATCAATTGACAAGCACTACTAGTCTACCTGTTAGAGTGCAATAGACGTGTTCTGCTGATCAGAATAACTTTGATTTCAACAGATCCCTTCGAACTAGCTAGTCTACTTGTTTCATGCTCTAAATTTTGATGAGGAAGCTTACGAGTATGAACTCTTTGCTCCAAACATATGGCACAACGTTAGACAAAATGCGGGAGGCGTGGTATCCATTTGTTCCTGCCATTTTAGTGTCAATTAATTATTTACGCAGTGACTATCAATCAAACACCGCGTGTGTGGGGGCTCATGAGTAACGTTCGATGAGCGGGGCGTCGACTAGACTATTCGCCGTCTGGCGTCTGCTATTCAAGCCGTTAAAGAAAAACGACAACCGGTAGAATATTAGATATGCCAAAGCACGAGTAATTTCAAGGCGCGCCTTCCATCCCCGAGATCTCTTGTATCATAAAATATGACTTTTTCTAAAACCAGATTTACCAAATTCAAAACCCTTAAAGTCCGTACTAAACTTAAGTGGCCTTGCAAGCAAAGTTTAAAGAACGGTACCTTATTCTTATTTTAATGGTAAGTCTAGATTTGAAGCTGATCAATTGCTAACGTTACTTTATAAGTTCCGTTGCATGGTTATTTCAAACGCGTAGAAAGCATTTATTAGACTATAAGGACACCTTATTAATTAATTACTGTTCATTTAAATATCTTCGGCGCCCCAATCCAGTATACACAATGACAGACGGGTAGCGCTGCGCCTTTCAAAAACTTGAGAATCAATTGTTCAGAACTGCAGTTAGACTATAGCTGTCGGGAGTCCGGACTCTGGAGAATGCCGGCATGTGTAATCTACTAGCTATGGCCTAGCTGCTATATAAACTCTATGCTGACTGTACAGTTCTGTGCAAAGTCCCGCCTTCTCAATTTTCTTTATATTCTCAATCCAGAAATCTATTGGGCGCTTTTACATGCATACGGTAACAGCATTACAGTACGAGAGCTGATGTATTCCAATATTGAGAGACACGTACTGTACTAGCTAGCTATTAGCTACTACTTTTGTAGTCAAGACTTGAGAGTCTAGACCTATAGGCGCAGCTGTACTAAGCTTTCATTGAAGCAGGCCTGCCACAGCCTGTGTGGATGAGAGTAAGACTGAACTTCACTGAATTGATTACCTCAAAGAAACCGATTTAAAGAAACTAGCAGCTGTAGTAGAAGGGCATGTGCAGGTAATACATATGCCCTAGAAGTAATGTGCTTAACCCCCAAGCAACTCAATTATTAAAAAGAGGACCTGAATTCGACCCCCAGTTTGAAACGTGCCTATACGTAAGTTCAAGCAGATATTAGAATGCATTCTCGAAGTGCTCTCCACATGTTGCAAAGCCTTTCAGTACGTATTAATTTCAAATCCCTGATCATCAATAGCTAGACTGCAATATAAACTAGACTGCTGACTAGACTGCTGACTAGACTAGAGCTAGACTATAGCTACAGTTCGACTCTATGAGACTCTGCCCTACATGATACAAGCACGCGCAGATCAATATTGCACACCTCCACCGGACGTCGGTTATCTCTGTTTCTCAATTATGGAGAAGTAAGCATGAGCACCGCGTGCTTCGCATGAGACGTGCAACTCTACGTTGGTGTTGGTGAATAATTAAAATTTCACATGCCATATGCCAGGCAGCCATGGTGACGAGAAGCCCCCAATTAATCGTAGGTTACATATTCAGGGACCTGCGTCTGAGACGTTAAATGCAACAAGAAGGTCTCAGTCGATTGCAGATTTTAATCCAGGATTAATTCCAGCGAATAAAGAGTTTTAGCATTTGCGTGCAATAAGGCTCTTGTACGTACATACGACATGTCATGCGTAGTAATCGAAGTCTAGTAATCTAGTAGCACTAGTCTGAGTCTTAGATAGACTACACTTCATGACACTGATGATCTGATCTGATCGTTATTGACAAAAGGGAGGGTGCAGATAAGTGCAAGAAACGTGCATTAAAGCGAGAACATTCAACATTTGACTATCATGCGCAGTCTACTTAAAATGTAGCTAACAGCTAGTCTATCGGACTCTAGCTACTCTGGAGTCTTGACTCTTGTATCATTTGTTAGGGCATGCATGGAGGATGCATTGAAGTCTGATGCACAAGACTTGGAAAATTAAGGGTTGCCAGCCAAGACATGATGTAAACCAATTGACAAGGCCCTTAAACGAGTAAATAGCACTCGATTTGCTTTCCGAGCAGCTTGAAAGTATTCCAAGGAATCCAAGGCATCCTCAGAGAATAAATGAAATACAACATTCACTACGTACTGAGTTGAACTGACAATGGTGCTAGCTAAGGATCGCTTTGAAATTTCACAGTCGAAATTCCGACATATATATTGGCTAAAGTTTAGATTGTAGTCTAAATTAAAGGAAGCAATATAGACTAACTACGTATTCTAGAGCTCCTAAACATATGCAACACGCAGGAAGCTGGCCATGCACTGGTATGCACTGTTCTCACCTCATAGTCTAGAGCAGGCCTAGAGGTCATGTCAATGGTTAATATATGTACTCCGGCCGGCGGGAGTTAGGTCAAGTAATTGCCTTTATAAGAGCTTCTCAGGCACGTTTAAGACACGCAGTAAAACACGCAGCAAAACACGAGATTCTTGAGCATATATAGGCTATAGTCTGTATATACTATATACGTACAGTATATTAATTGTCTAGGTTATTAGACTCTACATCTTAGCGGCCCTGTGTCTGTGCTTCACGCGTGTGCTTTGTGTGCTACAGCTCTATGTATTGATTGATTGCAAGTTTGAATGAGAATTGTAACCTCCGGTATACCCATATGTTGAGCGCACAAAGCAACAGGAAGCTTAAGAAAATATGAAGGCTGGACTCCGCTGAAGTGATCCGTTAGACATTAGAGAATGATTAAACTAGTCTACTCTTCCAATGGTCAACTTGCAGAGTATACCCAGACTCTACCGAAAGAATATATGAAATATTCAACTACGGTGCTTATCTTAAAGGCCTGCAGATAATTTTTAAGACTGAGAAAGTGCCGTGTGCTATTTGGACATATAATATTGGTCTGACAGCTATGCGATAAAACTGCCGTCGTACGTCGTCAACGTTTCTGGCGTTCGTAGCGCTAGCGTCAGACATTGATAGCTATGGTATGCCGTCCTGATATTAACAAGCTATTCAATCCAAACCCCTAAGTAAGCCAGACCGGTCCTTGCACAGTTCATACGGCCAGGTTATATCCAAATATTTAGGGAATTTTAGTGTGAATTGTACCAAAGTATCTAACTATGGCTATCCAGCGGAAACTTGTCAGGCCGTGGTGCACTGATAGCTTTTATATAGCTATTCTTTTTTCTTGTTTCTACGCGCTTAGTCTTACCGTCCCATGGTATACCCTTATCAATAAGCATATTACTTTAGGCTTTTATTATATGATGACCACGCGTCTTGCTTGAGTTAAGGATAATTCGGTGATCTAGAGTCTAGACTTTCCTAGCTAGCTAGCTAGTTGCAAAGGGTTTGTAGACGTTGTAGGACTTACAGAGCTAGTTTGGTCTAGTTTGCAGAATTTGTACGGCTTATTTGAGCTGCTTTTGGTTGAGCATGATCTCGCTTCACTGTTTACGGCGACAAGGAAGAAAATCAAAGTGTAATTGGCAATTTGGCATGAACGTTGCTTCCTTTTCCGCAGTAGCGTACCAAATTAATCTGATAAGACCAAAATGACTATATTGCCGAACACCACTCTATCGCAAAACCGGACAGGATTACAATAGCACCCATCCCAACACCACGGTCTGCTAAATGATATTTTTATGGTAATTTCGAAGGAATCGTTTAGACTATTTATTTCAACATGAGATCACCCGCGTATCCATATATACTAGACTACACCGGCAAGTCATAAAAACGCAAGTGCAATAATACTGGATATACCAATCAACGAAAGGGCCCCATGCAAACCTTTCAAATACATATGTGTGCATTATAAAATCCTTCAATACTGTATCCTTTATAATATTTTCTCACATATACGTATAGACTAGGAATATTTAAAATAAAAAGTTAACTAAAATACTGAAATACAAATTTATATAATAATAGCATATGGTCAATATGCCTCAGAAGTAAGTAGACTAAGAGTTAACAATTGCGCGACGTCAGTCTTCGTTTTTTTATTTTTTTTATTTTATTTACATCAAGAAAAAAACTACTTTTGCTGCTGCTGCTGTTGCCACGGATCTGTAATCCCTGGCAGCTGAGTGTTGGTCCCAGTTGTGCCTGGAAGCCCATTCAGTGGGTGCCTTGATATGGGCGAAGTATGTGAACTGCTAGTCGTACTTGATGTAGAGTTGGTGGTTGAAGCAGATGAAATGGCAGGTATGATGGCCGAAGACTGGACAGACATAGCGCCCGCGCTACCTGCCGATGCAAGATGTGGTGGGGGTGGAAGTGCCATTGCTGTTGCAGGCTGTTGTATTTGAGAATGTTGTGGTTGCTGTTGTTGCGGTTGAGGCTGCTGTTGCTGGTATAGATAGGGACTCTGTAGGCGCTGGTCGTCCTGTGGGGGGCTCGAATGCTGAGTATATGGAGACATTGCTTGAGGTTGCGGTGGAGCCGTTTGAAAATAGTATCCCTGTTGTTGCTGCTGTTGCTGTTGTTGTTGCTGTTGTTGAATACGCATAGCGTCGACCTGTTTCTTGCGCTCCGCTGCAGCTAAGACTTGAACTGTGCGAGTGTAGTTAAGGGGATGGTAGAGAAAGCTTTTAATATCTGCAACAAACAGCGGATATAAAAGATCGACAATTCTCTCACGAGCTGCAAATTCAAGAGCGCGTTCATATGGAATCCACACACCCTTAAGATACATGGTTCCGATTTTGACAACATGTCTGCACTTTTCGCTTTTAAGAATACCATCGCGACGACCGCGCGTCATACCGGCGACATTGAGCAGCTTAGTTCCGTTGATCATGTTGTTGTCTTCCCGGCGTGCGACGCAGATACCTTTAGCTTCGACTTGGAAACATAAGGTTCCTTCGTCTTCCCAGAGAGTAGTGGTGACTCGTGGTTTGATGCCTGGGGGAGGGGTCTGGCCTAGACTATTTGGAGTGACACTAATGGCGTTGATCATGCTTGGGAACTGTGCTGCGGCATTGACGGCCATGTGCTGCTGTGGGGGCTGCTGGGCATGATGAGACATAGCGGCGGGATCGTAGGGGCGATAGTAAGCTTGCCCTGGAGCTGGAGGGAGCTGTTGCTGCTGGGTAGGATCATAGGCAGCATAGGCGGTGGGTCGAGGAGTGGATTGCATCATTTGGTATTGGGGTGCTGGGGGCGGCTGAGGATAAGGTTGAGGAGCCATCATGGGGTATTGCTGATATGTAGACATTATTTACAAGGCATGAAGATGAGAAATAGTCTAGATAAATGGAAGGTGATTTGTGAAATGAAAAGAAGGTATGGTCTAATGCAAACTGAGAAGGTTAGCTAGGAGTCAAGGATGAAACATGGACAGTTGCATCACTGAAGGGTTTGGAAGAGATAATAAGGTTGGCTACTAGAGATACTCACAGATGAAATTTAAAAAAAGGCTTTCAGTAACGAAAAAAGGGCTTAGCAGATAGAGTAAAAGAAGGGCAAGAAAAAGAGCAGACGAAGAGTATTTATACCAGAAAGCGAATTCGTTAATAAATTCATTAGGAAATTCAATAATAAATTCGTTAATAT
Source organism: Geotrichum restrictum (assembly GCA_030563985.1). NCBI lineage: Eukaryota > Fungi > Ascomycota > Dipodascomycetes > Dipodascales > Dipodascaceae > Geotrichum > Geotrichum restrictum. The sequence goes on from JAJMKT010000177.1 coordinate 21,259, forward strand.
CATTGGAGAAAAAGGAAAGAAAGGAGACTAAAAAAGCAAAAGGATAACATTTCTTTTTTAGACAGGACAGTCTGTGCACGCGTGGCATCGTTATAAAGGGCTAGCTAGCTAGTCTAGTGATTAGACTAGTAATTATACTAGCTAGACTCTGGACGTCTAGCCTAATGTACGTAGCTCTAGTGCTAGACGACGTCCCCAGAGAGATTTCTACCGGTATAGGAAGAGCTGTATTACAAAATAAATTTAAAATAAATTTATTACTACTGTATGAATTACGTGGGCTATAGTACAGCGCAGCAGTACTACAAGATTTAAAAAGGTTATGCAGCGCAGTGCGTTAGTATGCATTTAGTCTGCGTTAGCGTCAGTCAAAAAGGCACGGAGGAAAACCATATGAAAATGATGGTACCTGATTGTTTTTTTATTGTTTTTTAATTGGAAAAATAATGAGAATTAATTTAAAAAAAGCATTTTCTGTGCAGTTAAAACAGGAACAAAAAAACAGGAACAAAAACAACGACAAAAATGTAATGAAGACGGAGAAGATGGAGGATAAGAGGTTTCAAGTTGTGCAATCCCGGCTAGGGGGGTAATTTGATTGAATTCAGGATTCAGGATTCAGGAGAGCTTCAGGAGAGCTTCAGGAGAGATTTAATACGTAGTGTAGTGACCGTAGTGACTGTGTATAGTCCATTCAATAGATATCTATACTCTTGAGAGAATGTTGAAACAAATGTTTTTTTTTTCAAAATCTAGAGCTCAGAGCTAGGATTTATTGGAAGTGACAGCATCTGAACATTCAAGTGATGGACGTCGTGTTGAGGACTGGCCGGCCATGAGGAGGATCCAAAAAAAAAATCTCGAGTCATGTTTAGGCGCGGTCACTGGGTAATTGCTTAGCAATGTTACGCAACTTATTCGATTTAATATTCTATTGGCTGCTAAGATTATTTAGGTCACTTAGTACATTTAGTCCACTTAGTCCACTTAGTCCACTTAGTCCACTTAGTCCACTTAGTCCACTTAGTCCACTTAGACGTCCCTTGCTAACTTGCGTAAGATTGAGTTACAACCTTCATGTGCTCGTAGCCTAGTAATTAACCACCACTAGAGCAATGTGATACTGCGTTGCCGATCTTACTTTTAAGACGCAGACGGCCAGATCAAGTAAAAAGAAGTGCTCATCACTGTTGGATATGCTTTATTGCGCCTAATGCGTTCGTAGCCAATTGTTGGACTGGACTAGGCTAATTAACTGAATTCAGTAAATTCATCAATTCAAGTTACCCTACGCACAACTCTGGAGAGTTTAACGTTTAAAATTTTTGAAATGGCTGTATAGGCGCACGCACAAGCCAAAATATAATCAAGGGCCTGATACAAGATTGCATACTCTCATTCTCAACGATCAATGAAGTCTCTTATTAATTCTTTACAGCTCTTGCAATATATCGAATCACATATCAAATCGCCCGTAATATGCGCTTTTTAGGTTGCGTTGCGCGCGTCTCGGTTTCATCAAAAGCATAGAGCAGGTACAAGATGGGGAAGTCCTCGGGCTCATTAACAATTGCTGGAATTCAAAATTTTCAAGCTGTGGAAGCTATTCTCCCTACTCATTGCAAGAATACTCTAAACTTTCTAAAGCCTTGTGCCCGTTAGACTGACGCGAATTTTCTGTCTTGTTGTTTACCGGTATCTCGACTTGATACGCATAGTGGGGCTGGCCTAGTCTTTACCGGTAGTCTATTTCTTCTTCCTCTTCAAAGTAATTCTCATTATCATTTTCATCTTGTAGACACGAAAATATTCAGCACTGAATCAACACTGATTCAACAGTATGAGAGTCTACTATGACTCGAGCTACTAGCCATCGATATCAGGTAAACACAAACAAACACAAACGAACACGAAATCACAAAAAAAGACTGTTATCATAGTAAACAAACAACAAAGAACAATGGAAATTTCATTATTTACCTTTATCCCAAAATGGTCCACTTACATCCCCTTTATGTCCTCAACTCTCCTAAGCCTCTTGAAATCAAAACACTTTTGCCATCACCATCATAACTCTCCACGTTCACCATGTTTGCCCGTTTTTGAAGCACAATGATCCTTTTACTACTCACTTCTATTCGAATCCTCCTACTCTCCAGCACAGCTGCTGCATGGGCTACTCTCTACTCGTCTGACGCTGATCTGGCTTATCTGCATCTGCGAAACAACGCACTTCTTCAAATTCTTGCCGCCAATGCAAGCGAACCAGTGCTTTTACCAGACCCGCCCATAAATGCGTCGCTCACCTTGACGAAAAATAACACACTTCTGGCTTTCTCGGGTACTTCGTTCTGTAGCCCTCTTCAGATATCCTTATATGACTCCTCGACAAATGCTTGGAGTAACATTTCAAACTCCCTCGTCAACCCGCCAAACTACATGGCTCAGAGTATATACATTGCCTCTCCAGACTCCGACCTAGTTTACATCTATGGAGGCCGTAACATGTCAGACAACTGCTCAATTGCTTACATACCTGATCCTTCTTCCATTTACGACTCTCGAGCAGACTATCTCGTATCAAGCAATACCAGAGTCTTTAATGTTTCTAATAACTCCTTTGCTGAAATAACAACAGCTTCATCACCTACAGCAATGTTTTCGGCTGGTGTAATGAGGTTGTCAGGCTCCTCTTCCTTACTTGTCGGGGGAAAGGCACAGGACGGCTGGATTGGTATGAACCAGCTAGCCATCTGGGAATACTCGTCCTGGTCTTTCACTTCAACTGCGGACTCTTCCTATGTCGACAGCCGTACTGATCCTTTGGTACTTCCTCTGGATTCACCAGCTAATACTTCGCAAACAGTTTCAAAAGCGTGTCTGGTCATTGGCGGTAAAGTCAATTCGCATCTTTCCTTGCCTTTCATTGCAGGACTTAGTCTCAATGACACCACAGGATGGACTTGGAACGGATCCCTCAACCAGTCAATCATTGATTCTCAAAGTAGCGTTTTGGGCGCTGTTACCTTTGAAAATACCTTGATTACAATTACAGACTTCTCTTCCAACAGCAAACGAGATACTGGATATGTCCTCAGTTATTTTGACACTGAATCTTGGTCACAGGTTTCGGGATATACTCCTTCAGCTGATGGGAGTTCCACATCCACATCCACCTCTACCTCGACCACCGCTGCCACCAGCTCTGCAACTACTAGTACCACCGCAAGTAGTAGCACTATGACGATTTCCTCTGGAGGAAAAATCGCTCTTTCGACAGTTCTCCCCTTAGGCGCTCTTTTCGCAGCCGCCGCCACACTGGGATTTTTATTCTACCGAAAAAGAAAGCGTGAGCAAAATGATCTTCTTCCTGCTCCACGGCCTTTGACGCTCTCACCCTACTTCGGTGGGGCCGCGTCTTTCGAAAACATAATGCTCAATGGCAATGAAAGCAAGCGCACAGAAAGCATCAACTCATGGCGAGAAAAGCGCATAATATATGAACAGCAAGAGCAGCAGCAGCAGCAGCTTGAACAGAACCAACAACTATACATGCAAGGGTATAGTCAACAGCCCTACATGGCAATAAGTGATCCCAATCAGATTGGAGCTATCCCAGGAACGGATCTAGGGATAATCTCTATTGGAGCAGGGCCCCATGATGCTTACGACAACCCATTCTATAATTCCAACGACATGTACGTAACTAACGACATGTATGAAACTCATGAGCAAACAGAGTCATATCCAAATCCAACTCAGGCCGAAGCCACATACACACCTCCAAAGCGCGCGAGCACAATGCGTAGCGCATCCGCAACACTGGCAAACTATTTTACAGGCCGCCGTACGAAATCCAGTACAGCAGTTCCTGTGAGGTCCCAAAGTATAACTTCTGCCTACACGGATACGGGCCTGAGCATGAGACCAAGTCCACATGCGGATACACCGCCTGCAGCGCTGCTTTTTGCTGATGATCATGATGATGACGACGGCCATGATGATTTTTTCCTAGGCAGAGATGTACAGGTTCTTGTCTCTTCTAAGAGACGCACACGCCTGCGCATTACAAACCCGGATCCAGATAGTCTATCACGGGCAAGCAGTGAGCATAGCACGATCGCGTCGCTCAAAATCAAAAAGAAACGCAAGGGCTACGGCCAACTCACGGATCAATATTACGCGGTGCCAGAGAGGACGGCCACGCTGTCGCGGCAAAACAGCACGACGGCAAGCATAACGAGTCAAGCACCAGAGTCACCACTCACGGGTCTGTTGGAACACCACCAAGAAGAGCGGGATCTAGCAGATGCAAGAATAGGTTCACGAGCTGTATCAAGCGGCAGTAGCTATAGTTTTAGATAACGGTATGCGAATCCCGACGGGGTCCATGACGACATTAAATGATTACATTTTGGGTATTTTTTTTTTTTTATTTTATTTTTTTCTTCGCGCACAGACAAATATATTTTAGGCAAATAGTAATAGACCAGAAAAACAAACAAGCTAAATCTCTAGTCTTGACGATACGAGACCTATATTAAGTGAAGAGCTCTTGGTCGCATAGACATGTCGCAAAAGGATTTGTTTGGGGAACATTCACTCGTCGTACTTTGCTTAGTCGCAACTGGCGCCAGTGCTTTTGGAGCCGCCCTCACCATCCTACTCCAGCAACGTCCAAAATCCTCAAATACACACACTACTACTGCAAAAAGTCCGATAGTTCAAGTAAACGAGGATCCCGAAACCTTACTGCGGTCTATCCCTCCTATTCGTGATGGTGTAGCCGGGCTCATTGGTAATACACCAATGGTCAAAATCCATTCTCTTTCAGCAGCTACAGGATGCACAGTGCTAGCCAAGCTGGAGATGCAAAACCCAGGAGGAAGCGCAAAAGACAGAGTAGCACTTGCCATAATAGACACGGCAGAGGCGCGTGGACTTATCCGACCGCATTCGGGTGATATGATATTCGAAGGAACATCGGGGTCCACAGGGATCTCGCTGGCCATGCTCTGCCGCGCAAAGGGCTACACGGCACATATTGCGTTACCAGACGACACATCGATAGAGAAAGTGGAGCTTTTGGAAAACCTGGGTGCTGTGGTGTATAAAGTGAGACCAGCCAGTATCATTGACGACAAGCAGTACGTTAACTACGCGCGGAAGGCAGCACAAGCTATAAACGACAAAGCAGATGAGGCTATCTTAAATGGTAGCAAAAAATTACCTCGCGCACTATTCGCCGACCAGTTTGAAAATGAAGCAAACTGGAAAGCCCATTTTACACACACTGGACCCGAAATTCTGGCTCAAACTAGTGGTGCACTTGACGTTTTTGTGACAGGCGCTGGAACTGGCGGCACCATTTCTGGAGTTGCAAAGTACCTCAAGTCAGCTCTTTCTGGAAACGTACGAATTGTACTGGCTGATCCCCAGGGATCTGGGTTTTTTAACAAGATCAAGTTTAACGTCATGTTCAGCCCGACTGAGAAAGAAGGTACGCGTCGCCGGCACCAAGTTGATACGCTGGTGGAGGGAATTGGCCTCAACAGGGTCACTCAAAACTTCAACGTAGGTGCGCAATACATAGATGACGCGGTTAAAGTTTCGGATACAGAGGCGCTCAAAATGGCAAAATGGCTTGTGCGAGAAGACGGCTTGTTTGTAGGTAGCTCTTCCGCGGTGCACTGTGTGGGAGCGTATCGGTGTGCGAAGGCGTTGGGGCCTGGACACACTGTTGTCACAATCATTTGTGATTCGGGCGCACGCCATTTATCCAAGTTTTGGAAAGCTGCTGAAGGAGTTTCAATTTCATCGCTTGAGGAATTATAAAGATTATCATCATCAGCATTGAAATATAAAAGGGCATTCATTAAATATTAGTAGTGTCATCAAAGGGAGTTATTCTCTCCTCGTTTATAAATATTACTCAAAAACCTTGACAGCGAGCTAGACCCGTGATTAGGACCCTGATTTGGGTTCATCAAGTATACTTCTGTAACTTCGTCTTCAGCATCAGGGCCGCTTGGCTCGGGCAGTTGAGTAGGTTGGGCCCAGAATTTCCCCAAAAGCTTTTCAGGGAGTTTACGGGCATCTGATAAAAACATTGTAAAAGACGATAGTGAAGGCGAATGTCTGCTCGCAAGCCTGGCACTGTTCATCGGAGCAATAAATGTACTACTAGTCATTGGGTCTAGAGCTGTAGAATCAGGTATAGTCGAACATGGTGTTGCAATTTCGTCCGGCACAAGAGAACGAAGTGGTAGTTTGACTGGCGTATGCGGAGAAAGTATGGTTCTAAGAGACGACTCTTGGACTACACGAGCTGAAGCAGACGGATGCAATACTATTTTAGGGTCGTCAATAATTGTAGTATCTAACTCTTGAGCTTTTTCAGAGGAGTTTGAACATTCACCGCTTAGTATCTCATACTCCCCACTGGCAACGCTCCCATCGCTTTCGTCACTTTGATCGTCTCCAGATTCAAAGTCGCTGTTTGCCAGTTGATTTGAATGTAGTTCCACCTCATGTCGCCTTTCCCGAATATTTTCGCCACCCTCAACAGGAAGACTATCATCGTCAGAACTGCTCAACATTGAATACACCGGTAGCACTACTGGTCTCCTCTTCAGTCCGACAGAAACATTCTCAGGCCTTTTAACTGGGATCCTCTTCCAGTTCAATGCCGGCATAGAATGCACAGGCTTTCGTTGAGCTACAACCACACTTGACGAAGGTGTTGCTCTGACTTGTTGAGGAGGCGAGGGTTCGACTACCTCAGATATATCCGGCACCTCAATCCTTTGAGGTTTCAATAATTCATTAGCCTTTCGCTTCTTTCGCGTTTCCAATATCTCTTCACATTTCCTTTTGCGCTCCATCAACTTGCGAGATTCCAGGGTTTTATGAAGACTTTTCTGGCGTCGGATTTCGAATTCCCTCTTACTGGCAATAAAAGACGCTGTAAACAGTTTTGTGATTACCCGAAGCTGGTAAGACAGGTCTACGTGCTTTAGCGTAGATTTGGCAGTCATGAACCCAGAAGGTCTATGTTTCAATACCACTCTATGGGCAATGAGAACAGGATAAAAATCGCCCACGCACAGTTGATGAAAAGCGGTCTCCTCCATTAGATCCGGCATTGCTATTTGTTTCAAGCCAATTTCCAAATCTTTCTCTGCCTCGCTCAGCTCTTCAACAAAGTTCAGTCTTAAGGAGCTTGCCATGATTATAGAGTCAATAAGATTCCTTCGAATCTCAATACCCTGCTCAAACTTATCTGAAGGGACAGCTACCATGAACTTTAAATGGCCATCAGAACCAAGAAATGAATAGTATCCTTGGTTTATCCTGATATCTTTGGGTGTCTATTGCGATTAGCTATAGACTTGTTAGTATTGATGTAGACTTACACTGAGGATTTGAATGAGGACGGGGCTACTGGGGAGACCCCTAGGAAGCTTGCTCCTGTTGTCCTGAGGCTTTAGATCATCTATAAGCTTCTTGACTTTGGCATGGAAGAATGGCTGGACAAGCTTCGACATGGCTCATGATATATTCATCATAGTTCATTGAAGTCATCTAAATACATTAGTAAATCCTGAGACGCGTAAAAAAAGAGTATATTAATATTACAACCCTTACCCTCAATCAATACACATTAGAAAAAAAAAACTCTGCGCTGAAATCCTTGGAAAATCAGAGTCAAATCCTGATATCTATAAAATGTATAGGCAGAACGCGCAGCCTAATGGAGGTAAGTAATCGTCCTTGGAAAGTAGTATAATGGAGCCACACTAACTAATCAGGGGGATATTCTCGGCCAAATTACTATCAAAACCCGTACCAGCGGAACCAATATGGAAATGCTTATGGGCAGCAGCCTACTTATTCGAACCCGTATCAACAACAAAATCGCAGGAATGATGGCGTAGGTGCCCCTTCAAATGGTGCTACTCATCATGCACCTGCTTTGACTTCAATACCGGCAGCGGCATTTCAAGAGCCACAAATCACCACTGTGTTAGGACGCGCTCTGGGTCCTCTAAATAATGAACTGCAGCTGCGAACATGTTTTTTAAGCAACATCCCGGTATCAATGGACGAGAGCACCGCAAATATGCTCCTGTCATCGGTTCCTACGTTTGAGTTTTTGATCCGTGTGCAGAACAGTAAGGGCGAGTTTTGTAGTTTCGGCTTTGTTCGATATTCTTCAATTGAATCGTTAAAGGTTGTATCCGACATCTTCTCTGGAGTGGACTACAATGCCGTTACAAATGGAAAAATCGATACTTTATTCAAAATTACCTTGGATGAGAATACCAAAAGATACATCACTGACTACGAGGCTAAAAATGGGTCTGACTATGCAATGAAACTCACTGGAAAATCGTTGAGTGAGAGCATAGCTGAGGTTACTTTGAAACTTAGGGCGTGGTATCAAATCACGGAAGCCACTGTAGGAAGTGTGATTCTTGGAAAGAAGGAAGAAATCGAAACTACTAAAGAGCCGGAGATCTCTGATCAGGACAGAGTTATAATCGATGAGGACGATTTCATGGATGTGCCAATCGAGCAGCGAGATGAAGTACTAGCCGAAATCAAGGAATTTCGAGTTCTTTCAATCAAGTACGAAAAAGTGAAGAACGCACAAAATGCAGAAGAAACCAAGGAGCGCGAAAAGCACCTGGAAGCAGTTGCTTCCAAAGCTCTCGAAGAGAAAGCAGCTACAAAGAAGAGCAGTAAAAAGGACGAAGAAGAAAGCTTGGACGAAGAAAGTGACGACGATAATGACGATCCTGCTGAAACAGATGAACAAATCGAAGAGCACAGAAAACACCGACGTGAAGCAAGAATGGAAAAGCTATTCGAGGAATCACAGCGACGATGGCTTGGCCGTGAACGTTTACGTAACTCAGCACTTGAACGTGAGCGTGTGAGAGACGAAGACCAGGATTCTCGCTTAGAACTCGACAAAAAGCAGGCTCTTCGCAAGTTTTCAGATTTCAAAGATAACGGGGAATATGAAACGCGAACAATGGAGTATTATTACGATCACGCCAAGTGGGTGAAGGCCCGCATGCATTTTAGGGAACGTGAAATCGAGCATGACCTTAGGGATGCGGAAGAAGAGAGTGCAGAGGTTGGCGCTAAGAACGCAAGCCAGGAAAAATTCATGGAGAGTCTTGCTGGAAGTATACCCTTCAGTTCATCTACTGCATCTGCACCATCAACTGCTGGGACTGGTAAGATTAAACTCTCTCTCGGTGGTGGCGCCAAAAAGATTTTGCTCAAGAAAAATACCGAAATCGACAAACTACTCGATGATGGTAAAGACGAGTCTGTTATCAAACCAAGGAAACTTATCAAACCCCTTGACTATGGTAACGGCAATATTTCGATCCCTGATGATAAAGAGTCTCTATTTTCATGGGCTGTCAAATGGAATGCTCTCGCCGAAGATATCATTGAGGACTCCTTGAAACCGTTTATCACTAGTATAATTGTGGAATATCTTGGTGTACAAGAAGATGATTTGATTGACTTTGTGATCGAACACATTAGAAACCACAAACCTCCGGAGGAGCTTGTTGCCGAACTTGAAATGGCACTTGACGAAGATGCTGAAGTTTTTACTAAAAAAGTGTGGAGATTGCTTGTCACTGAAACCGAAATTCCGCGATGATATTTATAAATTAATTACATCAAGTATCTGTCTGTTTATATAGCTTAGGTAGAAAACTTGAACAACAATTATATGTCCATGTCTAAATCAATGGCGTCTGGATTGCTGGATGACTCTTCCGGCTGTGGCTGGGGTTGATAATCCTGCAGAGTCTTGACAACCTCAGTGCTTTTGACGAAACCGACTGGAGCTTGATTCATTTCCAAATTTTGCATAGCATCTGCAGCAGCAGAAGGCCCACCAAAATCCTTATTCTTAAGTGCTACAGCCTGAGCAGCGATATATCCAATATCAGTATTAAACTGTGCCTTAACAGACCGCTTGATCCGCAACATTTCCTTGTATGTATCCTCATTTCCAAACTTGATTTCGAAATCATCCCATTTCTGCCAATATTCTGGCGCAACTCGTGGATCTGAGAACTGACTTCCATATGCAAATAAGGCTCGTGCACGGTCAATTTCTCCTAGTTTTTGTTCCACATTGATAAACTCCAAGCACATGTCCTTAGCCTCTGTCTCAGGTAGAGCATTAATGGCACGCTCAAAAATCGGCCGAGTGGCAGCCAGACCAAAGTTTTCAATCGTTCGCTCAATGTAGTATTTGTACATTGTAGGCTTGTCCTTGTCGATAACAATTCGAGAAGCTCTGTCGTAAATTTTCATAGCTTTGCTAACTAGGCCCCGATCTTCTTCAAGTTTTCCAAATTGAATGAAAAGGGCTTTGGAAAGATTGGCAGGGCAGTCCTGCAAAGCCTGCTCAAATAGGTCACGTAGTCTTTCAAGGCCCAATTTCCTGGAAACAGCCTTTTGCAAGTATATGTTCCAAATTTCGAAGGCAACCGGATAGGAGAAAACCTCGATTCCGCGTTCGTAAATTTTAAGTGCATCTTCAAAGTATTTATTCTCCCAGAGAAAATTGGCATAGTTAACGATTGTCAATGGGGTTCCAATTTTAAGCTCAAAGATGCGATTATACACCTTTTTAACATCTTCAACTTCACTGACACTCTCAACCAGATCAACATAGAAGGACCATACCTTCATACTTTTATGAAGGCGTTCCTGTGGAGAATAGGTTTCATCAAAGTAGTCAATGTTGGATTTCCTAGGACCATTGGTGGCCTTTTCCATGACCCGTAAAGCATTCTCAAAGTCATCTGCCCTCAGTTCCAACTCTGTCCACTCAATATAAGTTTCTGCCAGTTCGTTGACACTTTTAAATGGAACCTTTGTTGCTTTATCCAATATCACCCGAGCCGTATCCAGATCATTATTTGCCTCATAGAATTTGGCGTAGTTTACCCATAGTTTGTAAAGTTTTCCATTTGCTTTCGGTGGTTTGATAGTTGCTAACGCATCTGTATAGGTCCTGACGATTTGTTCTTGGTTACCTCCCCATAGTCCAACTCGTTTCTCCCATTCCACAACATTATTGGGGTCTTGTCGTAGTAGCAGATCACTGATCAAGAACGGCCTTCGATCCATTAATTGCTCAAAAGCACCCATACGCCGGTCGATTTCTTTATCAAGAGATGGGTCGTTTTTGCTCATAAGTTGTGAGACGGCTGTTTCTTCCAACTCCGTGTAGCTGTCGAACACCAGAGTGAAATCACGCACGGCCATAACTGACACAATACCTTCTTCCATGATATCTCTGGCATGTTCAATGTCCCCGCGGTTGATCCAGTAAGTGGCTAAGTTGACCCATAGTTTTCCTGTTTGGTCCGGGTATCGTTCTATGCCACTACGCACGATCCGGTCAGTAGGCCAAGATGAAGTGCTCTCCGGGTATTGAACCAGAATATCGGTCAAATCGCTCCATAATTTGTATCGGCTTTGACCCGTAGGCGACGTAAAGGTTGGGTCATCAAGGATTCTGATAAGATTCTCTGCAGCTTCATGGTAGTAATTTTTTTCGATGAGTCGATTGATGTAAGACTCAACATCCTGAGGGCTAAACAGGACATATCGCTTCCATATTCGCGTTGCCGTTTCGTCATTAACTTGTTCGGCGAACCGTAGGTAAAGTGGCCATATTCTATGGTGTTGTGAGGGCGGGAGCGATTGAAGAGAGCGATCAAACGCCAGACGCGTTTTTGTCGTTTCGCTTTGTAAGAGTAGAAATTCCAAATAGTCCGTCCAGATTCGCGGCATCTTATTCAGAAGAACCAGAGCGCGCTCGAAGCAATCGTTGACCTTCTCAAACTCTTTAGCATACTTGCTGCTATTGATTCCTTTCAGATGGGCGACGCGCAAGTCTAGATATGCTTTCCATAACTTGTAAGACCGGCCGAATGCCCGACAGCCTCGTTCGTAAACAAACACTTGCTCCAGTATAGAACGATCTGTTTTAAACTCGACATACCTGAGCCAAGGACCAATGTCACCGGGATGTTTCAAGATCTCTTGCTCGAAAGGGACGTCGTCATCTAGTATACTATACATCCTTCCGCCTAGTGATTCCATGTCTCGTCAGTCTTCTATGTGAAGTTCCTTGTTTTACTGAAAAATCAAAATGGTGGTAGAAGTTACCCTTCTTTGCGCACAGTGCTGCTTAGGTCCCAGTTGCTGCTTTCCTCCTTGACTTCTCGCTCTTGATACTCAAACCTCGCCAAAGAACGCTTCTGTTCTTTAAATCTTGCTGCTCAGCTTCATATCATCTTGGTTAGCTCCTAGGTCTTTTATATCGTCTGAATTGATTTTTAAACATGTCAGGAAACAGGTATGGCATAAACTCATCATGTGTCGTCCTCTTTGGTATCTAACTAAACATCAATAGAGAAGCTGTCTTTCCAACCCGTATGACCCTCACCCTCATGAAGAGTAAGCTCAAGGGTGCTACTCAGGGTCACAGTTTACTCAAGAGAAAGTCTGAGGCTCTTACGAAGAGATTCCGTGACATTACTCGACGAATTGACGACGTAAGTAGTAAAAGCTCTGGGACCAGCACCACTACATGTATTAACGCAACTCTAGGCCAAAAGAAAGATGGGCAAAGTTATGCAGACTGCGTCTTTCTCCCTAGCTGAGGTCTCATACGCAACTGGTGACAACATTGCTTATCAAGTTCAGGAATCAGTGAATACTGCTCGAATTCGCGTCAGAGCCAGACAAGAGAACGTTTCGGGAGTCTACCTCCCTCAATTCGAAGCCTTCTATGATGACCAAAGCAATGACTTCCAAATGACTGGTTTGGGACGGGGTGGTCAACAGGTTCAGAAAGCAAAGCATGTGTATGCTCGTGCCGTTGAGACCCTTGTTGAGCTCGCCTCGCTACAAACAGCGTTCGTCATCCTAGACGAGGTGATCAAGGTAACAAATCGAAGAGTCAATGCCATTGAACATGTTATTATTCCCCGTACTGAAAACACCATTAAATACATCAATTCTGAGCTGGATGAGTTGGACAGAGAAGAATTTTATCGCTTGAAAAAGGTTCAAGACAAGAAGCAGCGCGACACAGCAGCCTTGGATGCCGAAAAGAAAGCTCAGAAGGAAACAAGAATTGCTGAGGCAGCTGAAGCTGCATTGAAGGAAGGAAAAACTGTTGAGGAGGCTCAAGCGTCTGCTAAGGCTGCAGCCATGGCTGAGGCACCAAACCTTCTGGGAGGTGAGGAAGATGCAGCGGATGATGACGACGATGTCGTTTTCTAATGCATATACATTCCTTTCATATTCGATGGTTTAAGCTATTTACATAACGCTTTCGATAATAGATTAATTTAAAAGAATCATTGTATCAGAGCATTTTGGCTGCACAAGCGTAAAGATGGACTGTTATAGACGTAACAAAAAAATGGTCTCTGGCGGGATCGAACCGCCGATCCTCGCGTTAACTATTATTAGCACGATGCCTTAACCAACTGGGCCAAGAGACCACCATTAAAATTAAATTTTCCTTGAAAATTAAAGATCAGTATATTTATAAACTGCATTATTAGACGATTTTTTGTGTTTTTTTTACTACAGTACTGTATTTTTTTGTAAAGCCATGTAGCAAAAATAAAGCATTCTCTCTCTCTCTTATATCTTCTAGCGATTCGATCTTTAATCAATTCTGAAAACTATTTCTTTTAGAATTTTTTTTAAAAAAAAGGTATTTTTGTTCTGATGAACAATTTGAAGTACTCTAGGCATTATTTTTCAAGTTCAAAATACTTCATGTAATCACATAATCGACAATTATCATCAGAAATACTCAATCACGTCAAGTCCAGGATTCTTTCGGAGAATTTCCTCAAGAGTGGCTCGAGGTAAGTCAAAATGTCTGAAATGTAACTCCTCTAGACCAGTGAATCCTATTTTCCAACCGCTCGGGATTCTGTAGTCGTGGATTTTGCAATCCAGTCGTAAACAAGTAGTTCCCTCCAACTTTTGGGAAAACAGACTCTTAATGGTTGAGCGATCTGGACGAGAAAATTTGAGTTCTAAATTTGGAATGGTCAGCTCTGGAAGGAGGGCCAACATTACAGGCATCAATGGGATAGAGCTCAAGTGGAATGTAGTCAGGCTGGGAAACTTTAGTACCGTCGTTATTGAATTGGCGAGCTCGCGAATTTCATCATCAGAGGGCATTATAAACACCTTATCTCTTTGAGTGATAATTTCTAGTTTTTCAAGTTGTTCAAGTTGTAACAAAAATTGGGAAAATTCTGGAAATTCTGAATCTTGTTCCAGAACCACTGCTCTTAGAATGGTAATATGAGGCAAAATCTCAAGCAAATCTGGAGTATTAAAATCCGTGAACCCAATATTTGGAGAATTGAAATTTAAAGCAATTTTTAGGGCTGGAAAGCCATTAATAATCGTGGCCAAAGTTTTCAATAGGAGGACTCCCTTTCTCGCGCAATAATTTTCATTGCTATGTCGAAAAGGAGATTGGAACGTCGACCCACCAATATCTAAAGTAATCGTGGAAAGATTAGTAAGATATTCAGGAATCAAGAGTTTATGAACCAACATGTCCTGGAAAGTGTAAGTGTTTAAAACTAATGACTCCACGGTATATCGACCCCGACTGCGGTCATCGGGTTTCGTGACTGAGGATGTGGGTAATCCAGTAATCTCTGACTCTCCATTTTTAGGAAGACCTAAAGGAAGTGTATGGCCATGTAAATATAGGCTTTCAAAAGATTGCGATGCCTTTATAGATTCTGAAGCAACTTGCAGAGAGTGCTCCCACAGTTCGAACTCTTTCACGCTACCGAAAATATCTTCGTAATAGTTAGACTTCTCATTGTTGATTTCTCCTTCCGAAAGAACATCACATATGGCCAAATCAATTGCTGCTAGTATATTGAAGTAATAGCCCTGGCACGACCTGAAGCTGTCCACCCTGAGGTACATATCAATGATGTTCAAACGGTCGACGCCAAGACCCGTAAAGTCATAACCTGCACATAGAGTAATGGATTTAACGTAGCTAAGAGTAAGCTTTGATACGTTACCGAGAATGAGTAGGTAACTCAATTTGTCGATTCCCTGTGGCTCATGAGTGTTGACAAATTTCGATATACTAGGTGATGCATGACAAGACAAACATGGTCTGGCTTGTCGAAATTGCCTTCCTTGTTCTGAGTAAGACGACGGAGAAAATCCAATGTGACTCCATACGAGAGGAGTGAACAGTTTATGAAAGATTTTGCAAGTTTGAACGAGTGGGAGAAGTTCGCATTGTTTCAAGTATGAGGCTATGCTCAAGTGGATTTCGCACGGTAGACGTAGAAACGATACAGGTGAATCTTGAAAACTGGCTTCATGTATTGATGGTTCGACTTCGTTGGGGTTGGTCATGGTGATATCATATGGTGGTTGTTGCTGATAAATGCTAAATAAACTTGAATTTCCAGCTCACTGCAAAAAAAAAGCGCCCAAAACCGAACCACAGGTAAATTAATTATATAATGAGCAAAAACAGCCGTGACAAAAAAGGTCAGGGAAATCCTCCAACTACCGGTATATGGAATAACCAAAACATGAGATTGGATCATTGGCAATCTAGTAAAACTAAAGCACTTAAAATGACATGTAGTCTAAGTTATATGGCACTGGTAGTTAAAATATATAGTACTATATAGAGGTTAGTAGACAAAACTAGCACTACCCGTAGTCTTAATTCCTTTTATATTAGACTAAACTGGCTGATTCTTCGGTTGATAGCATCAAACGTCATCTGAGCGTGAAAGTGACTTTCAGACAAGCTAATGGCACTACTGCCGATAAGTGTTGTGTCCTAGAGAAGTATAAGACTAGCTCAGGCGAACATCTATTGAGAATAAGCTATGAAAAAAAACCCATGGGATATTGAGTAAGAGAGCATAGAAAACAGATCAGAGGAAATTAACTTGATAATAGTAAAAAGAGACCTTTCTTGCACTAATTTTTGTTTCAATAATGGCCTGCGTCTCGAAAGAGCACGCTGGATGTGAGAGTAATTCCCCTCGAGCATCATATCTTTTGGAATTGGTGTGTCGAAAGTGGAAAATGAGATCAAGTGGAAAAGGCTCATTAGTTGCTCGATAGCTAGCTAGTTCTGCTAATTGAACAAGATTCCTTTATTGACGCATAAATATCACCAACGCTTACCATATATTTTGCCTGAAAAAATAGTTACTTTACATAACGCTTCCCTCTACTTAAAGGAAAAAGGTCCGCTCTGGGATGAGAGTATTTCCTACGGTCTAGCTCTCAAACTCCGCGCACAAAGACATTAACTACTGTGAAAATCAACTCTTATACAATTGGATTTGTACTCGTTCAATGCTCCAGCAGTAACTGAGGCTTGCATTAAAGAAGAAGGAGAAATAATTTTCAATCATTCTTACAAGCATAGCTAGTACAGTTACTAGCGCTTTTTAGAATTTTATGGGATGTTCATACGCTATCAGTTTGTCACCAAACTATCTTAATGGTCTTTAGATAAGTTCTAAAATAAAAAAGAGTCTGGCTCGTAACACACCAAAGTAAAGTCAATATATACGATTTGTGCGCCGCCGCATTGTGAGTAGGCTATTAGCGGTTTACTTAGCTGATTTAAAATATAAAGGACTTAAAGCAATATGGTTCAAATATATATTTTTGCTCACTATACCCATAGAACTATAAAGCCGATTGTATAATGAGGATTTTGAATTGCCATATGGGTTTTCTCTCTTTGTAAAGCAACTCTCGGTGATCAGACAAAGTATCTGTAGTAAAGGCTTTAACTGCTATAGAATTTCATGCACATCCATAATCTGCTTTGTGCCAGATAATGATGAAAAGAGGCAGGTATAACTGCTAGTTGACTTTTTTGAATGTGAGAGGGCTTTCATTTCGCTTAATTTATCAATAAGTTTATGCCAGGCTAGTTTACTTTGATGTGAAAAATAACCTCCAAGCCCTTAGTATTGAGGCATCTGGCCATTTAATGCGAATAGCAAGATAGCCAGAGATAACTGCAGGTATATAACAGGAGCCCTGTAAGGATTTTCCCTTAGGTGTTATATACATAAAGGCCAAAAAAATGAGACTTATTGCTTCTACTACGCTTCTCGTTTCGCTTGTCAGCGCTGTAAAAGCCGATCCAGGCCTGAAGGCAGCTTCACATGTTGAAACTGGTAATAGAGGAAGTTTTCTACAAAGTACTTCCTCTCCTCCTCCATCCTGTTTTCTAGACTGCCTCCAAAAGGTTCAAAAGGCTCAAGCAAAAGTGTGTGGTTCGTATGCCAACATGGCCTGCTTTTGCGGAACTGGCGGCGATTCTTCGTACCTCGCGGTTAAAGACGACATGTTAAAATGCTTTGACACAAACTGCCCAAAGACTAGTGGAGTTGAAATTCCTGCTAACCGGTTCTTTAACCAAACCTGCGCTGAGTACGAAGCAGGGAAAATGAGCGACGGCACTTTGAACTCGGTCACAATTCCCCCAAGATACCTTGGATCCCTTACAACCAGGACGCATCCTGTTGCTACCGGCCAGCCCCAGAACGCTACTTCTCAAAGAGTCAGTGGAGCTGCTGTCATTTCCTACATCACTATCAAGGCTATTCAAAAGCGTGAAGGCTCATCCGGGCATCCTACTCCTACTGGTACCGACAGTGGGTATTGGGTATATGTTGGAGGGGATGGCAGCACTATCACAGAAACAGGATCACCTCCCGGCGTAACTATATCGGGAGAAAATTCAACTGAATCAAGCTCAGCTACTCCCATGGAAGGCTCTAGTTCTATAGTAAGCTCAGGGGAAACTCCAAATGGATCAAGCTCGGCCACTTCCATGGAAGGTTCTTCTTCTACTACGGAAGGCTCCACTTCTCCTACAGAAAGCTCTGGAGAAACTGCAACTACATCAAGTTCCGGAGAAACTGCAACTACATCAAGTTCTGGAGAAACTGCAACTACATCAAGCTCCGGAGAAACTGGAACTACATCAAGCTCAGAAACTGCCATGGAAGGCTCAACTTCCGCCACAGTAAGCTCGGGAGAAACTTCAACTGAATCAAGCTTGGCCACTTCCATTAACAGTTCAGACACAGCAATGGGAACTTCCAATACTACAATGGGAGCTTCTGATACTGCCATGGAGACTTCCAGTATTATGAGTTCTACGGAAGGTTCTCAGTCATCTACAGAAACTCACTCAACTGAGCATTATATTACCACTACAAGCTCCAATAGCACTCATAAATCTACACTATCCACTGCAACCTCATCTGAGCATTCAGGTTCAGAATCCCATTCTGCTTCTGCCTCCGCCTCTGTCTCCCACACTACTGGCGTGGCTAGTCTCTCAAAGGCGAATTATCTATTAATACCGTCGATGGTAAGCTTTGCTTTGATGGCCATCTTTGGTACAATTGTTCTGACCTAGAATAACTATACATAATAATAATAATAATGATATTAAATACAAACCTTTATTTCGAGATGTGCTAGACTAGGTAGACTACAGATTTTCAAGGAAAACATAGGCTAACACAAGGAGTGAATTTTATCGGACTGAATTCATAATCAGACTAATACGGGCCAGTGGCCACGTCTCAGTAATCTACTTAGACTCTTCTAAGCTGTTGTCCGTTTCATGATTTGAGCACCTGCAAGACTACAAGTACAAGTTTGAAACTCAGGGGATCATGTCAAAGCCCTCAGGTAGACTAGAGCTTCATAATTACGCTAGCTGCAGCTGGACTATTCTATTTGGTAAAACTCATTTGATGACTTTTGGAGTGTGCAGCGCTGTGCAGTGTGCACTCATAAAGTAAAGCGTACACGTTGGTCTATACAGGAAGTCGACCCTAAATCTTAAATTCAAATTAATGTGGTTCAGTCCTGCAGTGCCATTGTTACAATTCGTTAGCATGGTACAAATGCAGGCACGCCAGGGCCCAGGGGTACATATTCGAGTTCCAGCACATATACAGCAAGCACGGTGTGTTCAACCAAACTTCAACGGCCTCATTTCATAATGGATTAGTCTAGGGTCTAGACTCGAGATCTGGAGTCAAGCTAGCTAGATCTAACGCTACTAATTCATGGGACATAACGTCGATCTGATCCATGGCCATATCACATAGACTAGACAGACAATAGATTTCAATAGGTAGACTGCAGTAAATTGCAATTAGGGCTACAGGTAAATCCAGACGTTTAACTTGCAAGATGATTAGCAGACGTTTTGTGATGAAGTTCAAATCTTACGCATAAGCATATCAAATTGCAGTGGATGTCGTTTTGAGATCGAATGTAGAATGGCATATATATATTAAAATTGTGACCCCATAAACTTTTTTTTCTATAAAGAAATTTTTTATTTACTGTACTGTATTTCCAATTTATAAATTTTCAGCACTTTCAGTGTCTTGTTTTTATATTTGATGAGCGAAGAGGATCAGCTTCTCGAGGAATTAGACTTTGTCCTCTCCCTCATCATTCTTGTATAGCCTACCTTCTCTTCTGACTTTTATAACAGGCGCTTTGACGCATTTGATCATAATCACGCTCCAGCTGGCAGAGCAAATCGAAACGTCCTAGCTACTGCATGACCTACCGGTAGGCCTTGTTTTCCTCTTTGATCACAAAGCCAGTCCGTCTGTAATTTACCTCTCGTTTCCAGTCTATACATCGCCTCCAGTTTCTCGCTCAATTTTGTTGAGATGGTCATGACTTTTCTCTGTTGGATTTTGCACGTATATTATTCCTGTATCTTCATGTTTTTTTTTTTATTTTTTTGTTACTAGCGGGTGTAGCAGCAAGAACGACGTGAAAAATGACTCCAACAAAATTCATTGATTTTTAGTGTCGGCACAGTACCGCTCTTACTATACGTACACTGTCGTACAGTACGTAGTCTCCCATTCTAGGTTTATGGATGTCGGAAGGAAATTGCGTAATAGCCTGCAGGCCCTGCAAGCCTTGCACTACCTATCGGGGGTTTGTTCATAACTAAGCATTCCCAGCTGTCATTCCTTAACGGAGTCATCATGGTGTCCTTATTGCAAAGGTTTGGAATATTAACATGCAATTGCCTCGAGCGTAGCTTTCAGAAATAATTTAACAATGTTACCTATCTGTTTCTCAAGTTCATCTGGGTTCAGGGATATCTCTGCAAATGTCATAGTGCAGCTTTTAGGCAGGCCCTGAGCTCTAATAGAGCTTGTGATTTTGGCACCTAGATAGATAAATTGATTCTTGTTTTGGAATCTGCGATAAGTCTTCAATTGCTACTTCGAGTGCAGTCTTTTTTTCTCTCTGAAATTTGTCATGAAACGCTGTGAAACCTATATATCACGATCCCAAAGCGGTGATTCCTCACATTTACAAATGTCAATCTCTCTGGCCCAGCACTTGGACTCGTTGAAAGGCAATTTGGATTCCCTTGCTGCTAGAGACTACTTGGAAACTTGGCAATGTTAAGGATTTCTGGACGTTTAGCCATAATTATGAAAAAAATGATAATTGCTTATAATTTATGAGTTCTTAAGACATAGAGGTTCATACAGTGCCGCGGTGTTTAGATAGACTAATTGTAAGAAACCACATACAGCTGTACTGTGCAACTTAATTGAGTTTTTGCAAGAATAGTTTATCATGTCTATAAAAAGAAGATCGATGGTCTACCCAGGGTCCCAGACTCTACCGTATTTCGATATGTAGGTACAGTACAAGAGAAATAGCGTTAGGTTTCAACCAGATGTGTAGCAGCTTTTGTGTTGCACATGCCATGTCTTACAACGCTCTGTGCGCGCAATCGAAGCAAATTTACATTAATGAAAGTAGAGTATTGAAGAGCCGTTAACTGGCTTTGTGTAGCGTATTGTCTCTCTTTCTGGGGCAGAGCGTTTGCTTAATATCAGGCCAGCCTACCGCTAGCAAGCTTTCAACTACCGTATTGTTATAGCCATATAGTAAATAGGCCTTACCCACTGGTGACTGACATAACCCGTAGTAGGAGCCTTACGTAAGCAAGATCCGTGGTTAAAATAGGGGAAGCGCCGAGACCCGAAGTCTGGCACTTCCCCAAGGATTCAGCCTAGGTTCCATACGGTATAACATGTAAGTACCCTCAGGGAGCATAGCTTGGTAAGGGAGGGTTAATCCCGACCTTGCCATACTTTAGGTGTTTATAGAAAGAACTTGCCCTTCTATTAGGAGAACCGGCGATCCGATATACTCGCAGAGAGAGTGTGAGGCTTGCAGGGTTAGGAGGTAGGGTAAACGAGGAACCAGCCTCGCACCTGAAGTGCGAGCCAAGG
>JAJMKT010000178.1:0-42603 GCA_030563985.1 Geotrichum restrictum
CATGATTCGGGCCTTGATGGAGGCAACACGACAAAGGGCGAAGGCCTAATACAATGGCAAATTGTTATATTGACAGAGTTGTTAATGCTCACAGCAGGAGGGCGGCTTCATATTTACTCATTTTTTTGTTTTTTTTATATTTCGTCTTCTAGATATTCACCTCGTTAATCAATCCTGGGAACTTTTCCCTTTTTAAAAAGAAAAAAAAAAAAAAAAAAAAACCGTTATTAGACCTCTAAAAAGTTTGAACGATCTTTGAATTGATTTAAAAAAACAGAGACACGAAATGGTTGTTGGGTGCTCTGCAAGCTGGGAGCATGACACAATTTGAACACGAACATGCGCACACTAATCTGTCAGTAGGCAGTAGGTTCTTATACTGTACATACTGTACGCAAATATCAAAGACCTAGGCCTGGGCGCATATCAGGTGTAGACAAGTCAATTGCAAGTAATTTCGTGGACCACGTTTGATAAATATGAATTTACAAAGCAGCTGTGTGAGCCTTGAGCCAATTGAGCATTGAGCCTTGGTGTTGTATACTAGTAGTTTGTTAAAGCTGTCTCACCAAACGTATGTTTAGACTCTACTATATATACTACCGTAGTACGCACCAATTAGACCTACCGGTAAATCTCGTCAACCGGTAGCTACGTATAGGCCTAGAGTATACAGCACAAGCCCATTTAACGTTTGTGTATCGAGTAAGCAAATTCTCACCAAATTTTAAACAACCCAAAACGCCAAACCAGTAAAAACAAAAAAAAAAACCCAATAAAACACCTTCTTTACGTATTATATCGGGCTCTTCCGTACGTGATCGAGTAAGCATACAGTATATGCAATTGATTAACTGGGGAGGGCGTCTTGGTTAAGTTATATCCCGGTATACAGTATATACAGTAGAAAGAAAAAAAAAAACTCAAAGCAATATATGGATGGACTACTTTTCTGTGTCAATCTTTTTTACGTATCATACGCCGGGGCCTGCCGAGGTTGTACCGGACCTACCGCGGTAGACTAGAACCTAAGCTGGCCTCTAGAAAGTCTACTAAAGACCAATCAACTAAAGACTAGACTAATCAAAACGGTACCGGTAAATCAAAACTGATAAAAACTTGATAAAAAATAAACAATTTGGGATTTAAGATAAAAAAAAATTAACAAAAGCCTACCGGTATATATATGTTTTAGTTAAGTATATAGACTAGACTACGTACTAGGCTGTAGACCGCTTGAAAGTGTATATATTGTAAGCGTTATAGATGTGTTTAGGCTCTACCGCGGTCAATTACCTACAGTACTACAATCTCTCTCCCGAGTCTTCCCTGATATCAAGAATTTGAGGCTGTATACTGTAGTGACTGTGTACGTAGCTAGACTAGTCTGTAGCTAACATTTAGCTGCCCCAGTAAAAGCCCACATCAAAACCATCCACACCCATTTAAGAGCCATATGCAATTTAGGCATATACTATATACAAAAGTACGCGGGCGGGCGGGCCCTAAAACCAATCACGTGTAAGGGCTAGGTTTAGGTCCAAAAAAAATCTTTTTTTTCCTTTTCATATAAATATCCCCGTCAAGTCCCTCTTTATTTCTCCTTTTTTTTTTTTTTTTCTTTTCCTTTCTTCAATGAACCTTCCACGTTTTCAAACGTTATATGATGAAACTTATGCGTTATTTTTTCTAAGATCTATCCCGCAGGAGTCCCCTCATTGGGGGGCTTTCTGAGTTGCTCTTGACCGAGCTCGGGATGTTTTTTTTTTCGATGATGACGGCGTTCAGCGCAACAACCTTGTTTTTACATGAACGCTTAAAATGTACATTCTGATCCCCTTCTTTTGGAGACGTGGAAATGGTCATTAAATTTTTTATTTTGTGTGTGTGTGTTATGCTGTGTATTTTTTTTTTTTTAAAATTGAGCTGGTGTTGTTAGATTTTGTTGTCTTCATTCTTTTTAATAATATACTCTTCACTCGTTAATACTTTCTCCATAACAAATTGAAAGACTTTTACACGAATTCAAACTCAATGTCACCGGTTAAGGTGGGGGATCTTCTCATGTCTCACGATGTCCCCTGTATTTTACCGGTGAGAAATCAACATGCTATAGTAGCGACTGTCAGCCTTGGAGCCCCCATTTCAAGCTCTGCTGTTTCTACTGAACACATAATCATTAAGTAGTAATTGTATTTGTGAGTATAATATTAGATTGATGTTACAGAACATTTGGAGTTGGGCGAGAGAGATGGTGGTTGTGTGATGACTTGGGGAGATATCTGCGGATTACTGGCTTTTCTCTGCCAAGAGACGACGCTCTTCAACATCACTTTCAGCTAGAGAAACAGCAGCGCGGTACATTTGAATGCAATTGATGATTTGCTTTCCGAGCCAAAGAGGGAACGTCACGACAATGATGATGGTGGCGTAGGATAGAGGGACATCAAAGATATATCCAAGGTGTGGAGGGGTTTTGAGTGGAAAGGAAAACAGATACAAACCAACAAAGAAGAGCTCATTGAAAGCGCAAAACACAAACAGCACCTTGTTGTTTGTGTAGTAGAGATTGAGGATATAGCTCTCCTTGCCAACTTTCTTGTGGCTGCTGCTTCCTGCTGTCAACATGGCATACATGTGCATGTAGTGAGAAGCTAGATCAAGCGAGACCAGCAGCTGGAACACCATGGCCCACTTGGG
Source organism: Geotrichum restrictum (assembly GCA_030563985.1). Classification (NCBI taxonomy): domain Eukaryota; kingdom Fungi; phylum Ascomycota; class Dipodascomycetes; order Dipodascales; family Dipodascaceae; genus Geotrichum; species Geotrichum restrictum. The sequence goes on from JAJMKT010000178.1 coordinate 2,701, forward strand.
GTAGGCCACGCACAGAAAGCAAATCAGAGAAGACGTAGTGCATCTATCAGTCACCATATCCAGCACCGCACCAAACTTGGAGGTTTGACCGTATCGGCGAGCTGCCACACCATCCAGGGCATCCAGGATACACGACAGACAATAGAGGAGGGTGCAGTATTTCGGGTGCCACTGCATGAAGAACAGCGATGCGAGTGCGAATATCACACGCGAGTAACCAATTAGGTTTGGGATGAAGAGGAAAACGTCGGTAGTCGTGATGACCTTTCCGTTAGGGGCTACAGTCCAAGACATTTGATTTTTTTTTTTTGATTTTTGATTTTTTGGTTGTTTGTTTGTGTAAATTACTGATCACCAAGAAGAAGAAGAAGGCGATTCAAGAAGGCGATTCAAGAAGACAATTCAAGAAAAGGGAGAATTTGAACAATAATAATAATTTAAAAAAATGTCTGATATTGGTATCGGGCACACACTGACGTAGGTGATTGATTGACCAGTGGGATTTGTTTTCTTCTTGTTATTATTATTATTATTATTATTATTATTATCAGCTGGTGGTGGTTCCTTGATCTGAGATAGGATACGTGGGAGGTTTTGGCGTGTGTGAGTGAGTGGGATGTGCTGAGCTGAGCTGTGTGCTCTGATGATAATCCTTTATTTTTTTTTTTAGTACCAAAATTCAGCTGGACCTGTTTCTCGCAGCGCTCTTCGTGCGTGAGTGGTGGATTCAGAATAGAATGACAGATTCACAAGTTGAAAAAATAGAAAGAACCAGTTCCAGGTGAATTAGAGAGGAAGAGAGGAAGAGAGGAAGAGAGGAAAGAGAGAATTTGAGAGATTCTGAGAGGAAAAGAGAGAAAAAGACAGAAAAAAAAAAAAAACGAAAATGAAAATGAAGGAAATGATAATCTTTAGTAGGGCTAGGGTTTGATTAGTAGTACCGTAGGTTTTCAAAATACTCAATTGTTAACGGCACACAATTCGAACAAAAAAAACGCTTCAAACAACCCGAACGCTTCAACATATCATTCAACGGGAGTAAGTTAGCTAGTAGCTTGTCTACGCTACGTCTCACGAACGGTCATTAAAGCTTTTAGTAGATGCAAGTACTGGTATGGCTCAGTTAGAGCGTTAACCAGACTTCTTGTATCGCATTCTCGTTCCATCCGACAAGTCCGTCAAGTCCGACATTTCCGACATTTCCGACATTTCCGAAAAGCCGTGAGAGAGAGGACGTTTTGCCGACTTATAAGCTTGTGCGAATCAATTATAATCTACTACGTATCTACGTAGTACGTACCGTAGAGCTCTCTCTCACGCGTGTGGTGTGCGCTTTGGATTAATCGATTAATTAAGGTGATTTTATTGGTGATTTCCACTTTTGGAATTTATGCGATATGAGCCCCACGACAGTTCCAAAAGGGGAATCCCATACTAAATTTTTTATTTTTTTTTAAAATTCCCCTTCAAAAATTGATCATCATTTGGGAGAGGAGCTAAAGCTAGCTAAGCTAAAATTTTCAAGCCTTTTTTTTGATTTCAATTTGAATTATTCTGAAAGCCTTTTTTTTTTTTTTTTTTTTTTTTTTTTTTTTTTTTTTTTTTGTTCGTTTCCTTTTCTTAACGCTTTTAGAATCGAGAATCGAGAAGAAAAAACTGAGTTCATAATGGCTACGCTACAGATCCTCCTTGCGACCTCGCTGTCGCCATCTCAAGATGCCCACATCGCCAACAATGCTGCCTATACTATTGCTTTGCTGCTGTCTGGTGACCTCTTGGAAGACGCAGACGAACAAACCTTACACAAATTCAAGCTTAGAGTCTCTGCACTCATCAAGTCAAAGATCCCTATTGCCCGGTGGTTTGGTGCTTACCTGGCAAAAGTGGCTTGTGAGACTAGTCTTGTCGTGCTTAGAGGCCATGGTGGTACTTGGGCTGGCCTGCTCATCCATCTGCTCGAGATTCCAGTTGAATCCAAAGTGACTCATGAAATCGCTATTGAGGCCCTGTCGACGATCTTTTCGCGCACTTGGGGGAAGCAGGAACTCACGAGGGATATCACGACCCCCCGATTACCGCAGTATATTAAATTGCTCCTCAATCTGGCCGAAGGTGCCAGTGGTGGCCCCGCCATTAGGAATAAAGTAGCAGTGTCGCCGCTGCTCCCTGTTATTCTTCCGGCGCTTAATAAGGTTACGAAACAACAATCGACTACTTTTAAACCACATGTGCAACGGTACCAAAAGCTGCTTTTGAGTGTCATTTCGGCGTCTTACACTGATTCTCATCTTATTGAGGAACGGGTCCTGGGCACAGCCGCTGAGGGATACGTCTTGCTACACTATGCGACTGTCAAGGGAAACGAGCACGTAGTCTGGCGTCAATCCTTAGCCAAAGTGATTACAGAGATTCACAAATCAATCACCCAGCTCTCGTCGTCAATTGTCGAGGAAGACATTGCTTATTACGATTCCAATGACGCAGAAGGAGGCCTAGAAATCACTGATGTAGTACCCGACAATGACTTTGACTTTAACCAGACTCGAGGCAAACTAAGAGCTTTATTTGTTTTGCTAGGCAAGTTTTTCACAACGGGAACCAAGGCAGAGGTAAAACTTCCCTTGGGCCTTATTGTCAACCTCGCAGACCGCCTGTTTTCGCTCAACAAGCATACCATGCAAAAGCGAGGTGTTGAGAAGGCCGCCCGAGGCCATTTCTTGTCCATCCTTGATTTGGTTCACATTGCAACGTGCAACCTGATTTTGTTGCTGATTCCAAGTGTACGCACGATGCTTTTGGTCCACATTGAGACGTTCATGCACCATATTGACGTGTTGTCAGAATTGTCGTCGTCGTCATCGTCGTCCACAAACACCAACAACATCAGTAGTAACAATAACTTGGTTCAAGAGTCACTGCTGAATCTTGGTGCCGCGTTTTTCGGACTCATTGGCGTGCTCCCAAAAGCAATGCTCCCACTTGTTTCCAAGCTTGTGCAAGTTGGGCTCAGGCTTGTGCAGCCTCGAATTGATCAATCTGGGCTCACACTTCCTGACACTATGACCAACCCGGGTCTGTGTTCTGTCGACGCGTCGGCCGAGACCATAAAAGCCGTGACAAACTTTTTCTCTAGCGTCATTGTGACTGTGCCTGATTTGAGTCTCCCTGTTCGATCCCAAATCGATCAGTACCTTATTTTGACTGCTATTAGATCTGCTGCTTTGGCATCGTCCTCATCCTCAATGACAACCTCAACAACAACGACCAAGTCGGCTATCCAGGCCACACTAGCACTAAGTGCATTCCATCCTGGAACTGCGGCCAAGTACAGCGTTCTCCCCATGGCACTACGAGCAGTCCCCAACAACGCCTTATTAGAAAGCATGGTGCACCCGCGTTTACCGCCTGTATCTAGCGCGTTACACAATCTTGAAAAGTCTGCATCACTTGCGCCCGTGAAACAAAAGGAATCATCATCAGCATCCTCTTCTTCAGAGTCTAGTGAGACGAATGGGATATCTACGAAACGGAAACTGGGTGATGATCAGGAAGTAGAAGTGGAATCTACGTCGCAGGTTAGTGAGCTTGGGTTTATTGCGAAGCGAGCAAAAAGTGGTGACGAAATGGAGGTTGATGAAGAAGGTACGGATGAAGGTCAAGACGGGGTTCGCGTACCTGTCAACGTGCAACTCCAATTTGAAAAGTCGAGTACCACTACTGTTACGACTTCTGCGGTTGAAGTTGTAACCACAACCACAAGTGCAACCACAAAGGAGAGCGAGTCAATCACTGAGCCCATTCCTGTATTCACTTTCGACGGCAAGAAGCAGTCATCCTCATCATCGTCAGTATCCGCGACATCTAAATCAGTTCAAAGGAAGGAACAGCAGGTAGTAGTGTCTGATCTTGAAGGAGGTAGTAGTGATGAGGATTTGGAAATGCCTGGGATTTCGTTGGAAAGTAGCGATGAAGAGGACTAAAAAAGAGGATTGAAAATTTAGAAAGAGATAGATTGTGTATATACCGGCATATATGAACGATAGATTACTGAAAGTATGAAACTAATAAATGTTGGTCCAATGCACTTACGCTGGCTTACTGCTCATCATTCTGCGAATAAAAAAAGTTCACCGCAACCGGCTTCAACTCATACTTTGCAGCCCACGATCTCACACCCGTACCAGGCACCTCAGTACCAAACCTAAACCTCTCACCCTCATACTTAGGTTCCACACCCTCCTTTTGCAAAAACAAAATATAAATATATCGATGCTTTCCTGTCTTTGGAGGAGGAGCAGGTCCCACGTAAGAAAGTAGTTCAGTTCCCTTTGAGTAATCGAGGGCAGCAGCGAACGCTTCTGCAGCATCAAAGTCCGCGGTACCAGCGGCGGCGGCGTTTTTGGTACTGCCGCTGTTCAAGGTAAGGTTCGTAACAATATGATGGGCATACTCGCTATACGCTTTATCAGTCCTGCTAGGTGCATCAGGGTCAGTCAACACGAGCGTGTATTTGGTAGTAGACGAGGACTGGATTTGGGCTACGGGGGATCCGTCGGGTGAAAATGTGGCGTGAATCTCGGGCCGAGATTTGGCGGTGGAGGGGGTCAAAAAGTTGCCCATGGTGGCTTCTTTATTGGGACCATAGGAGACTGTAATCAGTCTGTATGTATATAATATAAAGAGAGGAAGAAAAAGGTTAGAAAAAAAAAAAAAAAGAGGCTATCAAAATGTATCCGTTTTTGCTTGCTACTTACCCAGAAGGCACAAAAGGATCAAGAACTGTTTAAAAAAAAAATTGTTAGTACTGTAACCGCAATTGAAATATAGATATCGCAAAAGAGAGAGTTTGCTGCTAAGTGACTCAGTATACTCACCATCTGGAAAGACTTCGCTCTTCTTGAGAGACTCCGTAAAGTTGGCAGTAATAGTAATCAAAGGCATTTCTTGTTCGTTTGAGAATGAACTGAAGTGAACAGAAGTGAACTGAAAATGAACTAGAGGGAAGACAAGAGCAGCTGGTGGATTGCGATTGCGATTGCTTTTGCGATTGCTTTTGCGTATGAAGAAGAGTATGAGTATTGCAATTGAGCTAAAGTAGAAAGAGTTGAGTAGGAAAGGAAAGAGTAGGAAGAAAGAAAATTGGGTGCAGCTTTATATAGTTTTTTAAAAAAGTTGTGTGAGGAAAGCACTAAAGCACTAAATCCATGGGCCCCAGCAATCTACGGCGCCGGCTCTCGCAATATGAGAGAGAAACCAAACGGCATTCATTCATTCATTAAAAACCTCTTGCATGAATAGATATCGATATCGTATAGTACCAATTGTTGATAACAGACACTGGTCCGACAGGCAAACAATAATACTTCAACTCAATTGAAATCAATTGAAATCAACAACAGCTCTCTTTCATCTTATAATTGAAACTAGTCTATACCAAATATATTATAACTTTATTACCATAAAAAAATCCCATTCAATCCAGACAATCCATTCAGTCCATTCAGTCCATTCAATCATATCTAACCATACCTAATCCCTATTCAATCCCTCAATCACTCAGTCCCCAATCCCCAATCCTCAATCCTCAATCCTCACTCCTTGTCAACGCACAATGAGTCCTCTTCAGTTCATTCACAAGAGACACCGTTTCAGACAACTTTTGACCTGCTATTTTATCATTCAGTGCCAGCTTGTCTTTAAATCCATCCACCAAAGCCGCGATTTGCTCGACATGCAGCTTGTGCTCGCTCTCCATTTGTTCCTTAATGTCCGTCATTTTGGCCCGCTCATCTCGCTGACTCACAATAATTGCATTGAGCTGGTTGATCCGGTCCTTGTCTTCGTTGCGGTCGTCCGTTAGTTGTGCAAGATACTTGCTAATTTCCGCAAATTTGATCTCGTACGTCGCTTTCACAGATTTGGACCCTGTTATAACGGCATTGTAACTCGCTTCGGCCCGCTCCTTGTCTTCCTTGACACGCTTAATCATGGACTCGTACTCGTGTTTGGACTCGATAAACTCTAGCTGGTGGCGTTCCAAGTCGTTGACTTCGCGCGTGCGCGACTCCACTTCCTTTTCTAATTCCTTGACGCGTCGCTCTTTTCGGCTAATGATGGAGTTTAGCGTCTCGTTCTGGTGCCTGAGCCCTTCGAGTAGCGACTCAATATTGTCGCACCTTTTCTTGAGAGCCTCCTTGCCTTGCTTTTCTTCAATGACGCGGGCGTTTTGTTCGTTGAGCTCCCGCCGTAATGTGTCAATACTGCCTTGTAGATGCTCAATGACATGCGACGTTGTTGCCCAGTTGCTTCGAGAGGGATGTGATTCGTACGTCATTTTTGTATTTAAATACTGTGTTGCTGCAGCTGCTGTTGTTGATGACGAGAAGGAGGAGGACGACAATATGCTAGTTGAGGTGTTGGAGATGGGAGAATTGGTGGTGGAGGGAGTTGGGGTAGTATAAGACACAGCTCCGTTGAGAGCAGCCTGGGCAGCAGCGACGGCAGCCGACGGTGTAGTGGTGTCTGATGTATAATTATTAAGTACGGCCGGTTTCGGTGACAAGGTAAGCAAAGGCGAGGTCGGTGCTGAAGAAGACACAGATGAAATCGAAAGTGGTCTGCCAGTGGACCCTAATCGCGGCAGGTCTTGAGCAAGCTGCTCCAGTTGTTTCAGAGACAAAGTTTTGCGTGCTATTAACGTTCAGTCAGTATTTTAATTAAAATTAAAGAGGAGGGCCGAGAGGGGCGCTAGAGCTGGCTTCATGAGTAGCTAGAGAAAGTAAAGAAACGGCCATTGGCAATTTGGCACAGAGAGAATGGATACAAAACATACCTATTTCATCACGAAGCGTGTGTATCCGCTCTTCAGCAGCGCGACCATGCAGTGCAGAGCCTTTAGACGAATGTGATTTAGATTTTGGTTTTGACTGTGATTGTGGTTTTGATTGTGACTTTGTGGTAAGTTTGTGCTGACTTTTGGAAACGGAGATTTCTTTAATGCTACTACTGGTACTGGTATTGCTAGTGGTTGAAGTGATGATTTCAGAATCAAGCTCGAAACCGGCAGCAGCAGAGGCAGATGGTTTATCGTCAGAAGAAGTAATCATTCCCTTTGAACTCGTGAGGTTTGCAGCAGTGAATGCTGTCGTTGTTGGAGTTGATACTAGTTTGCGATACAATTTAATCATAAACACGAGCGACGATAGAACAAAAAGAACAACAAGGAGTAAACGGCCTGTGCTGTTGGTGCGTATACGTAAATACGGAGCGCAATATGCAAATATCAAAGATGTCGAATTGATAAAGTCCAAGAATCTGCTGCCATTAAATGGCGATGAAATAGAGGGAAAAGGTAAAGAAGACAAGAAATTTGGAAATAAATTGCAACTATTTCTCCTGAAGAAAGTGCTTAAGAGACGCGTAAACCGTGAAAGAAGAGGTTGTCCCTTATTCATATAATTTTTTATCTTTTCCTTTTTTGTCCCTTCGAAATACGTTTATCAAGGGCTCATGACAGTGACGACACTGATGGCACTGATGGTCACAGTCTAGAGAACGGCACTGACGATGTCTAAGGAAGGTGCAAAGAGAGAGAGAAAGATTGTTTGGCCATACAAACGTCGCATCAGAAGTGCTGAATCAGGGCTTTTGGACTCAAGAATCATGAAAAGGTACGAGAGTTACGCTGGTAGTGCTGATAATTACTCCAAATTTTGAGGGGTGCGTGGGCTGGTGTGGCTTGGGCTCTAGAACAGACCAATCCAAGACATGCAGTCTTTAATGAACCACTGTAAATGAATTCGGTATAAAGTTACTATAAACTATTAAAGTAAGACACTTTGGACCAGGCCCGGGTTCAACAGCGTTTAATGCTAACTTTCAACGAGAAAACTGTCGTCACACGAATGGTTTAAAAGCGCCGGCTATTGCGATATCATATGGGAATTTAGGAATATTTGCAATGTGATCAATGTGATGAAGGCGAATGTGATTGCAGTCGAATGAGAGAATTCTTCAACGATTAGACTACAATTACAATTACAATCTCAGCTGACCGTAACATTCAGCTATTGAGGAGAATGTCGACTCAAGTCATGAGAACAATCATGATAAGAATAATCATGGGCAATTGACTCTTGAGTTAACTTATTGAACGATGCGAAAACAAAGAAACCAATTGTGAACGATAAGACTTGATCTAGTGCTGTCAACGAGTGATCAGCCCAAAGTCGACTGTACTCAGTCTAGGCTTGAGACTCTAGTTGAGACTCTAAAGACTTTTTATTAACGGCCCAGGCCTTCAAGTCGCTTCAACATAGGACTAGACTAGCTGCACACAGCTGCACACAGACTAGTAGCTAGGTCTTGAATTCTTCAGGACTCGTGAAGGACCTATGAGCTTGTGAATTCAGTATTAATTAATAAGTTATCAACAAGTTATCAACAAGTTACGTACCAACAAGTTATCAACAAGTTATTATCAAGTTATTATCAAGTTATTATCAAGTTATTAACAATTAGACTATAGCTTTAAAATAAACTAGCCTAAATTGAGCAAGGCGCTGCGGAAACGACGGATCGCGGCATGCAGAAATTAAATCCTTTTATTATTAAATTTATAGAACTTATTATGTCACTTTGTCCTTTGGACTTATATTATTTCTCGATTAAAAAATTCCTCCGCTCTCACATCGTTTCCAATTTGTTGTCTCCATTTGGTAGGGTTCAAATAGTGCCATCCAATAATAAACGCACTGTGATGATGATGACATTGGTCACGTTGTTTATTTATTTTGAACTTTATTTTTATTCTTTTTGAATCATTTGAATCATCCAAAGCTCTTGAGTCTTCCTTTCAGTCCTCTGTTCAGTCCTCTGTTCAGTCCTCTGTTCAGTCCTCTGTTCAGCCCTCTTTTCAGTCCTCAAAGTATCAACTAATCTCATCTACCTGCTCTGGAATCACTTCTTCTCTCCTCTCTCACTCGATTCAAGTACTGTACAGTACTGTAATTAAAAAAAACCAGAATCAACTGACTGTTCAACTCTAATCATCATTATCAAATGCCGAACTGAACTGGCCACACGTATGACGTCAAATTCTTTTTATATCTGGAGATTCTGGACTGACGGTATAGATTAAAGAGATACCAATGGGGCTATCGACCATGGCTGGACAAGTTGCAATATACCGATATCGTATAGAGTCTATAGACGTCAAAAGCTCAAGTTACGAGATGAACCAAGTCAACAGACCAAGTAGCTGCTCTGCCTCTACTGACTCGACTCCCTCTAGCGACTGTAGCTACCCCTGTAAGCCCTGGAACGTGCCACTCTTTTAGACGCCTTCCATCGACATGCTCTCTACGGTAATTGTAATAATAATAACTTTTATACGATGTCTATATCTCAACAAACGACTGACCTGACAAGCTATAGCTTAGCCCTTAAGAATTTATATAAATTTTACAACAACTTTTATGACAAAAAGTAGGACATTACTATATATAAATAAGTTTTAAAGAAAATATAAATACAATGCCCATTGCTCATTGTTTCCTCTGGCTCATATTTTATATTTTTACATTTTTACGATTTTTTAATATTTTCATTTCCGATATTCTCAATATTATCTTGATTAACTGATAACCGCATCCAACCATTTGTTAACGCTAGCTACCAAATCTAACTTGCCAACCACCCGCAAAAAATTTTTAATCCCAACTGGAGCTCTCCCAAGGCTTTTTTTCAAAATGTCAGTCTTTCCTTGCCAAAACTTTCACGCCATGTACTCGTATAAAGCGTCCATGGATGCCACCTACTACGTGCCACCAACTACTTCATTCACTGTCAATATACCTGACTATGCATACCTTCAACTAGAACTGTAAGTTTTTGTCACTCATTCATTCGAGGACATCCTCACTAACATGCTACTCACAGAAATAACAGCTCTCTACAACAAGACATTGAAATGGACCTCATTGGTTGGAAAATCCTTCTCACAAAGGGTATGGCCCAGTTTATGGGAACCATGGGCGAAAGCATCCCAACCGACATTATTCATATCCTTAATCCAGATCCGCACCACGACACCCCATCCTCTGATCTCGAAACCACCGGTGCTGTCATAGCTGCTTCATCTACAGCATCCAGACGACGTCGGCACAGCCATCACCACCACCACCATCACCCCATACCCACCGCATCCACGTCCTCAACACAGCACACCCACCAACCAGGTCATAACCGGAGCCATAGCCTTAGCACACTTGAGACTGAACAGCAACAAAAACTGATCCGTCACAACTCTTCTTCGTCACCGTTACCAAACAAACCACAGGTCTGGATACGAGTTCCGGAACCTGATTTGACGACTGTTTGGACTGCGTTGTCGGGGTTTAGTACGTCCCTTGATACCGGAAATTACGGCGTTATTGATGCGGGAATCAGGGTGGTAAGGGCGTCTAGATATTTGACGGCGACGACGGGGCCTCTTAGGAACAAGTGGTAGATATGTGGCCTACTATAGATGGCTTACTAGACTAGTGGGCGCGAAATGGAGGGGAGAGCATTTTGTGATTTGTGATTGAGTAGGACTGCAGACTTTAGACTGGATTATGGCGGCCCAGGTCCAGTTTGAGATCATCAATAGACTCTACTTATGATGGTATCATGACATCACTTTCGATATCGATCACTTTCGATCTGTTTATTACTGCATTGAATTCACGAGTTAACAAATTTATGTACTATACTGTACGCATGCCTGTTTTATTGATTAAATCAATGATCGTCGTACTTTTTATTTGCTCTTCCAGAGTTGTGGATATGGTTTCATGTAAAATCTCTTATTATTACCGATATATCAATTGTGTTATAAGATAAATTCTATAGTTTAGCTTATTTAGTTGCTCCAATTTAAAAACTTATCAAAAAGATCAAGTTCAAAGATCTCAAAAACCCCAGACTCTCAGACTCTCAGCTTCTTGCAAGTCTTAAGAGAATCATGATTCGAATTAAGAGCAAGTAAATAAATAAAGTAAAAACATTCATAACAAAAGAAATAAAAAGTCTATACCATCCCTCTCCGTAAAGCTTCTACCGAACTCTTATCACTCAAAAGATCTCTAGTAGCAGTACGCACAAAGTCTCCAGCATTACGACCACCACCACTTCTTTTGCTACTTCTTTTGCGATCCGCCTCATCTCGAATTCTATACTCCTCTTCCCTTTGATCTGACTCCTTTAGTCGTGAGCTCCGCGTTTCTTCCAACTTTTTGGCATCTTCCATCATCTCATCTAGCTTGCGTTGCCGTCGTTCTTTTTCCTCGTCAGCCATTACTTTTGTATCGCGAGAATTCAAAATGTGTGGTAAGCGGTGTCTGGCGGTCTGATCACGACTTGATGATGATGAAGAAGTAGTAGAATGGCCATGGCCATGACTCTTGGAAATTGTTCGAGATGCGGTAGTGGAGTTGCTTCTGTAATGACTAGATGAGTGGGAATGAGAAGAAGGTGAACGCGATCTACGCCTACTGTGTCCGTGATCGCTTGACCTTCGTGGGCTTGATCTGCGAGGGCTTGACCTTCGTTGAGAGCGCTCCCGCTGTCGACCAAATTCGTCTTCGTCGTCACTATTGTCACTACGATCACGATGATAATTTTTTCTAGAACCAGGCTCACGGTGCCTGCTTCTTGAATCATCAGACCTCCGTGAATCATTGTATGGCCTTCGTGAAGAAGAATGGCGGCTGCTGCTGCTGCTCTCCTCATGTCGTCTTCTACTCGAAGTGTGTCGAGATTCAGAGCTTCTAGAAGATAACGAAGCCTGCTTGAATTGCTGACTTTGACTTTGCTGGCCTTGCTGACTTTGCGCAATGGCGGCCTCCATTTGTTTTCGTTTGATAGCCATCATCGGGTCCTCTCTAACCTTGGTTCCCAAATCCCTCGTAATAACCGGCACATCATCCTTGCCCCCAGCACCGCCACCAGCACCACTCCGCGCAAGGCCGCTCGAGAACCGGTCCGTCAACGCATCATTATTAATTTCCTTCTTCTCCTGTCCCTCAAAAATATCGTCGATACGTTTTTTGCCCAGCAAGTAAGCCTCAGCCTCATCTGTAGCACCCAGAGACCCTCCTCCAGAAACACCAGAGTACATCCACTCCATTCGCTGTACTCGTTTCTTTCCCGTGACAGATTCTTGCATTGCAAGGAGCTCATTCCGTTCGCGTTCGCGCTGGATTTCCTTTTGTCGTTCGGCAATCTTTTTACGTTCCGCCAGGGCTTCTTGCTCGCGTTTCCAAACAGCAGCCTGGTTGCGCATCAAACCAGGATGCCATGATTTCTTTAAATTCAGATCTCCGCTACCCATTTTTGTTTTCTCTTCGCTTCTATGGAGAGCTTCTGGGGAGGGGATTTAGTTTGAATATTAACGAGAAGGCTGTTTGTCGGTCTGCCTGTTTATGAGATTTATACCCAAGCCGTTGCAAGGGAAAAAAAAAGATGGCATCGCCACTTGGATTAGGTAATTAAGATGACCAATAGAATACAATTTAGATATCCACAATCTAGATCAAATCATCCAGATATGGACATTTCAATCTATCTCAATTTCCTAATTGGGAAATCTGCTCGATACTTGTAGCGGCCTAGGTTGTAGGTGAAAAATTGGACTGAAGTGGCATTTAATGAGCTTTTTCTTCTTTTTTCTCTTCTTCTTGCTTCATTGAAGGATCGTTTACACTTCATATCTCGAGCCTACAATTTCTACCTTTTGTCGCTTTTGTTTTCGTTTCTTTACTAACTTTCCTGCACTGGCACCCTGCCCAAGCATTAGATTAAAAGCTCATCTCGTCAAACAAATCAAACCTCACGACGTTTATCCAACCCATTTTATCGTCTAATCGAGCGTTTATTCTGTAAGTTCTCGTACTTCAATCCCTCTTCATCTTCTTCAATGACACAAATTCCCTTCGTGCCTCCTCGGTCTTCGCCTGAACTCCATAATTCACCAGTATTACCCTGTTCATTACTCACATTTCTGTGGTGCATCACATAAGCATGAATCCACGTACACTTGAGCTAGAATCAACAGCACTCACATGAACATTACACGCGTTCTCTTCTACCAGCCTCTTCTACCTGTTTCTCTTCTTTTCGCCTTACTCCATCTCTTTCACGGCTAATCCCTCTTCTTCTTCTTGAAAACTATATATTAATTGACAAGCAGATCAATTCCACTCTTCAGTTCTGTCATTTGCGCCTTTATTCATACCGCAAAGACTTTCGCCTGAACCTGGCAACTCCTTTCGATCCTGCTCTGCCAACGCAGATTTTGGTCAATTATTCCCCTAGACTGCAATACAAAACTTTTCACTGCCCTTCACACACGCTACGCCAATCTTACCTACTCCACAATGCTGGGAAATTTGCTTTCCGGGGCCCGTGGCGTCTCTGGTTTGAGTAAAGGCCTCATGTTGACGTTGACGGCCGTCTTGTGTCTACAACACGCAACTGCCTTCGAGGCAAAAGTTAAAACAACTTCTTTCAAGTCGCCCCCCAGGGGCTTGCAATATTTTGAGGATAGTCCCGTAAGTTTGCCTCTGAGTTTAGTCGTAATTGCTGCAGCCAACTAACTGTCTTAGGTCATGCTATATCTGGATAACAGCGATTCTCCAGTTCTTCATCGGTCAAATGACGACGGCGCAACTTGGGATAAGGTGGACGTTAATTCAAAGGATCGAATTGTTAAGATCATTTCGCATCCTTTCCATAATGAGCGTGCTTATCTTTTAACCAGTGGTCCAACGCAGTTTGCAACTAATGATCGTGGTAAAAACTGGTATCCCATCGAATTCCCATATCGCCCGACTCGCAATGGCAAACCTTTTGTCTTTCACGCTTCCAACCCTGACTACGTCCTTTATGCTGGCCTTGAATGCTCAGATAAAGAGTTTCTTCAGCTGAAGTGCTTGCCTCAGTATTTTTACACGACCAACAATTTTAAGAGCAACGATAGATTGACCCACGCTCATCAATGTATATTCACACAGGGCTCGAAGGAATTTACTGCTGGCGAAGAGAATGCTATCTTATGCTCAGTCAACTCTCCCAGCGATTCAAGCGATAACTCCATTCCTAACAGACGCCTTGCAAAGTCTACAAACTGGTTCAAGGACAGAGGCTACCAAAAGCTTGACGATGCCGTCATTTCCAGTGTAACTGGTCTCGGTGTAAACAGTAAATTTATTGTGGCCGCTACTAGAAGAACTGCCTCTACTATTACCTTACTGATATCTACTGACGGACAAACATGGGATGAAGCGATCTTCCCCGACGAGGCATCCGATTTCTCAGAGTTTGAAATTACCGTTCTTGAGTCCAGCACAACCTCGCTTCATATCGATGTTCTCAAATCAGGCTCAGAGCAAGTCGGCGATCTCTACGTTTCCAACTCGAACGGGTCTTACTTTACCAAATCTCTTGAACACACTAACCGCAACTCAGTTGGATTCGTTGACATTGAAAAGGTACAAAACATTGAAGGTATCCTGATTGCCAACGTTGTTTCCAACTGGGAAGAGGCGAAAAATGGTTCCAAGAAAAGAATAAGAACAAAAATCTCTTACGACGATGGCCGCTCTTGGAAATTCCTTAGTATAGCTGATTCCGGTTGCAGTGGCAACGACGAGTGCGGCCTTAACCTTCATTCAGTTCTTGACAAGGCCAACGTTGGCCGTATCTTTTCAAGCCCAGCCCCAGGAATCCTGGCTGCAATTGGAAATCCTGGTACGCGTTTGAAAGACTACGAAGATGGCGACTTATACATATCAAACGACTCTGGCCTCACCTGGAAACGGTCTCGTGAAAGTGCTCACAAATATGAATTTGGTGACTCTGGTAATGTATTTGTCGCTGTTTACGATGAAGGTGTTACAAGCTCAATATTCTACTCTCTCGACAGAGGAAACTCATGGGACACGCTTGACCTGGGTATCAAAGTCCGCACTAAGTATCTTTTTACTACTCAGGACTCTACTACTATGAAATTCACCCTCATTGGAAAGTCCCCTGACAATAAAGATCAGACACTTATGATTGCCATTGACTTTACTGGCATTTATTCGAAACAATGTGTTCTAAAAGAAGACGGATCCGCTGATTTTGAAAAATGGTATGCCAGATGGTCTGACAGAACTAACCCCTCTTGCATGCTGGGTAGGAAGCAGTACTTTTATCGCAAAAAGGCCAAGGCTGAATGTTATGTTGGCAACGAGTATAAGGAGCAACTGCCTACTAGCGAGCCTTGTTTATGTACTGTTGAAGACTATGAGTGCGACTTTAACTTTGTTAGAAATGCGGAAGGCAAGTGTATTGCCACTAGCTCCTTCAAAGAAAATACTGGCTCTTGTAGTTCAGGAGGTAATAGTTACGACGGATTGAGTGGATACCGCCTCATTCCCGGTAACAGCTGTACTAGAGAAGGCGGTGTTGTGCTTGATACTCCTGCAAAGAAGAACTGTGATGGAACTCTGGCTGATGGCGGATCTTCAAATGATGGAAGCAACGACAACCCCAGTACTCCTGCACATCTTTCAAAGTCATTCACCGAGTTTAACGGTAAAATTATTGACTACTTCTATCTCAAGTCTGATGACCCTTCTCAAGTCGATGAGACTATTATTTTACGCACAGACAAGCTTGAAGTCTGGGTCTCCCACGATCATGGTGCCAAATGGGAACAGACAGTTCAAAACATGGAAATCATTTCTATCTACGCTAACCCTTACTTTCCTAATCACGTTTATCTCATCTCTACAAAGGAAGAGGTTGCTTACTCTTTGGATCGTGCTCAATCCTGGAAGACTTTTCGCACGCCTGCTCTCCGCAATACTCGTCGCATTCCCTATCTTTCATTTAATAGAAACCATGCTGACTGGCTCATTTGGATCGGACAGACAGGATGTGAGAATGCATTTTCTTCCACTTGTCGTACTACTTCTTTCTACACAACCTCGACAGGCGACCGCTGGAATGAGCTGCAGGAAAACGTCGAGAAATGTACTTATGTCAACAGTCTAGCTGCGGATAGCAATGATAAGCTCATCTACTGCGAAAAGCTATATTCAAGCGAACAGGGAACTCCTAAAACAAAACTTATTTGGAGTACTGACTATTTCAATACCGTTGAGACTGCGTTCCCCGATATTCTTGGGTTTGCTCTGGAGCAGGAGTTTGCCATTGTTGCCACTGTTAACCCGGATGATTCACTTAAGGCTTATGCTTCAATTGACGGCAAGAATTTTGCTGAAGTCAAGTTCCCATCAAACTTCAAGATTGATAAACAACAAGCTTATACCATCCTTGAATCAATTACACATTCTGTGTTCATGCATGTTACTACCAATCCACTTCCTGAAACTGCCTTTGGCTCTATTCTCAAGTCCAACTCAAATGGCACCAACTATGTTGACTCCGTGGACTATGTTAACCGAAATGCTGATGGATATGTTGACTTTGAAAAGATGTCTGGCTTGGAGGGTGTTGCTATTATCAACGTTGTAACCAATCCCGAAAACGCTGTGAAGGGCTCCTCTAAGATTCTCAAAAGTCAAATCACTCATAATGATGGTGGTGAATGGACTTATCTTGTGCCTCCTACGAAGGACTCTGAAGGAAAGAAGTACAATTGCCCTGGCTCTTCCTTGAATAGATGCTCATTGAACTTACATGGCTACACAGAGCGTGCCGATTACAGGGATACGTTTTCTTCTCAATCTGCAGTTGGAATGATGCTTGCAGTTGGAAATGTTGGCGAATCTTTGAGTCCCTTGTTTGACGGCAACACATTCTTTACCAGGGACGGTGGTGCTTCTTGGAAAGAAATCAAAAAGGGCTATTACATGTGGGAATATGGTGACCAAGGATCTATTATTGTCATTGTGAATGGCCACGACAGCACCAATACCGTCAGTTACTCCCTAGATGAGGGTGACAATTGGAACGACTATCAATTCAGCGACGAGCTCGTGAGAGTAGAGGATATCGCTACTGTTCCATCGGATACAAGCCTCAAGTTTCTCTTAATTGGCAGACTTCCCTTAAGTAGAGGCGAACGTTCTTTTACAATTCAACTGGACTTCACTGACATGTTTTCTCGCAAATGCGAGCTCAAATATGATGACCCTGAAAATGACGATTTTGAGCTGTGGTCCCCATCACATCCTTTCCAAGAAAACAACTGTTTGTTTGGACATGAGGCACAATATTTCCGCAAGATTAAAGGCGATGACTGCTACATTGGACGCTCATTACTCCAGCCTCATACTATTGTTCGTAACTGCTCATGTACTCGACAGGACTTTGAGTGCGACTTCAACTATGCTCGCGGAAATGACGGTGCTTGTCACCTTGTTGAAGGATATACCCCACCAGATCATAGCCTTATTTGCAAGGAAATGCCAGGCGAGATTGAATACTGGGCTCCTACAGGATACCGACGCGTTCCATTGAGTACTTGCCAGGGCGGTCAAGAATTTGACAAGGTAGAGTCTAAACCCTGTCCCGGAAAGGAAGGCGAATACAAGCAAAAACATAGAGGTTTGCATGGATTTGGCCTGTTTTTTGTTATTGTGCTTCCTATCGGAATGACTGCTGTTGTCATGTATATTCTATGGGACCACTACTCCAAGCGCTACGGACAGATTCGACTTGGAGAAGAGAACGATTCACAACCAGTTGTTTTACAATATCTGATTATTATAGTTGCTGGTGCAGTCGCTGTTGTAACAGTCATTCCTACTCTATTTGCCAGCGCTTTCCGATCAATTCAAAACCGGATAAAGAACAGAGGCTGGGCGGGCCGATTTACATCGAGAGGCTCTTTTGCACGCGGAAACAGCAGTTATAGCGTGGTTGCTGCTGAAGATGAGAGTGAATTGCTAGCTGAGGGACTGGATGATGATAGCGATGTTGAATCAGACACTGGACGTGTCTAAAAATTTGAAATACTGTACGAGAATACATATATAAACCAAAAAGTTTTCGATAAAAAAAAAAGGAAAAAGGCAAAATTTATAGACGTCGAGTACTTGAGGTTTATGGGAAAAGGAATAGCCTTTACTACCCCGTACGTAGTGACTAATAAATGGGGTAATATTTCAATCTCTCTGGAAAGTTTAATGTAGATTGAAGCGATATTACTGGTAGTATACCGAGAGTCTTTTAAAACCTCCACTGGTATTTCAAATCACAAATCATTCCTTCACCCACAATTGATTCAGAGAAATGTTGCGACTTGGTGGTTGTTTAAGATTGCCTGGCAAACGGGTTTCGCCCATTTGCGCGCAGCGCTTGTTCTCAAGGACCCCGTACCGGTTGAGTAATGGGCTACCGAAACAGGGTTCTCACGAAAAATCATCGAGGCCTATAGAATCGACGGTCCCATCACCCAGCGCTGATGCTGATGCCGGTGCCTGTTCTGGTGCTGGTACAGGCACAGACACTGGCACTGGCACTGGCACTGGCAATATGGCGAAAATGATGGCATTGACGGCAGCCGTTGTCGGAGGAATTACGTATTTTGGTACCAAGTATTATGTCGTAACAGCAGCTCCGCAGCAAGATGGCATCGCCGCCGAAGAAGAAGAAAAAGAAAAAGGGCAGTCTATTAAACGGATATGGCCAGACCGAAAGTATGGAGGTTTAACTGAGTTCAATCAAGCGTTGCCGGAGTTTGAAACCCTGCTAGGAGCAGATCGAATTGTAATGGATGAAGAAGACTTGAAAAGACATGGATTCAACGAATGGACGCCAGCAACTGTCGCTGTCGCAGGTTCCATCCCTATCGCCATCGCGTACCCCAAATCGACAGAAGAGGTCTCGGAAATAGCCAAAATTTGTCATAAGTACAAACTCCCCATGATTGGATTCTCGGGAGGATCGTCCCTAGAGGGGAACTTCTCGGCCCCTTATGGCGGCATATGCATTGATTTCGCATTAATGAATAAAGTCATTGAGATCCGCCCCGACGATATGGACGCAACAGTGCAGCCGGCGGTCGGGTGGGTCGAACTCAATGAAAAATTGAAAAGAGATGGCATTAACTTGTTTTTTGGGGTCGACCCGGGACCAATTGCGAAAATTGGTGGAATGGTGGGAACCTCGTGCTCGGGCACGAATTGTGTAAGATACGGACCAATGCGTGACCATGTCGTAAACCTCACCGTCGTGCTCGCTGATGGTTCAATCATCAAAACAAGACAACGGCCCCGTAAGACGTCCGCGGGCTATAACCTGAACCACCTGTTTTGCGGGTCCGAGGGAACGTTGGGCCTTATTACAGAAATCACGGTCAAACTACAAGTCGTGCCCGAATTAACAACAGTCGCAATCTGCCCATTCCCAACTGTCCGCGGCGCCACCGCTACCGCAATCGATATCATTCGGGCCGGGATTCCAATCCACTGCGTCGAACTTATGGATGAAGTCCAAATGTGGGCCGTCAACAACTCGGGCTATACGAAACGGAAATGGGCCGAGGAACCTACATTGTTTTTCAAGTTCTCGGGCACAAAGGCGTACGTCGCGGAACAAATCTTGCAAGCGCAACGCATTGCGAAAGTGCATAATGGCACCAAGTTTGAGTTTGCAAGAGATGATAGTGAGGGCCACCAGTTATGGTCAGCCCGGAAGGAGGCCCTTTGGTGTTCGATGGCGTTGGGCCCCAAGAACGGCCTCATTTACACCACAGATGTGGCTGTGCCCATGTCGAAGCTTGCAGATTTGATCATGGATACAAAGGCCGATATTAAGAACGCAGGCGTCGCTTATGGGAGCGCGTTAGGTCATGTTGGGGACGGAAATTTTCATGCGACGCTTATTTACAATAACACGCCAGAGGATGAAGCTGTTGCGAAGCAGGTGGCCAAGAACGTCGTGTTTCGGGGACTTGAGTTGGGCGGAACTTGTACCGGTGAGCATGGAGTTGGGGTCAGCAAAATTAACTATCTTGTTGCGGAACTTGGTACTGATACAATCAACCTCATGCATACCATAAAGATGGCTCTGGACCCTTATGAGCTGCTTAATCCTGGAAAGTTGTTTACTAAGGAGGCTACTGAAGCTGGGCTCTTAAAAGAGCTTGACGGTACTTCCAGAGACTACAAATGGTTTCCTCCAAGAGATAACAAATAGAAAGTACAGTACACTGCTAAAAATATAATGAGATATACTAAACGCCATCAATTTTTTTTTTTATTTTATTTATTTTTTACATGGGCTACACACATCAGTCTTCTATAGGCATGAGTTCGATTGATTTGTATTTAGAGAGAGAGAGAGAGAGAGAGAGAGAGAAAAAAAAAGGAGAGGAAGAGTATCAAGCAATAACAACGCAAATGCGAAAGTAACTAGAACTTAAGGAAGGAAACCAAAGGGAATGAATGAGAACGAAAAGAGAGAAACGAGAGAGAGAGAGAGAGAATAACACACAACCAACATACCAGAATCAAAAACAAAAAAAAAAGAGAAATCAAAAATCAAAAAAAAGGAACAGCGTGACACAGATGCACTTCATGAATTCATTTTCCCCCCGTTCTCTCTAATCGACAATAGCTGTAGACAGACCACCAGGAGGACGCAAGTTGTTAGCCAAGCGAACTGCCGTATCCTTATGCTTGGTCTTTTGCAATTTTCTTCTGGCAACCATCACTGGCACACTACTTCTTTCCACGACATAATTCGAAAACGATCCCAGCAAAACTCCCTTCAATGCACTGCGACCTCGCGAACCCAGGACAACCATTGTAGGATTGACGTAGTCAATTACAGCAGTTAGCAAATGCTTTGGCGATTTGCAATGAATCACCTCAATAATAACGTGAACCTGAAGACGAGTTCGCTTCAAAAGCTTGGAGATTAAATTAGTAAGCTCAGTCATGGCCTCCATTCTTTCATCTTCCTGTTTCTGAGGTGAGACATTGGATGTACCATTGACCACTTCATCTTCAAAGGCACAAACAACGTACAAAACATTGCTATCACGCAACACGGTACCAATAGTCCATTCAAGAGCATGCGACGATTCGGGTGAAAGATCGGTACCCAAGACAAACGTCTTGGGGCGTTTCACATTGGGATCCGTGAGCGAAGGGATATTATCTCCTCTAGACATGGTTCGAATCATGCGCTTAGAACCCGAACTAGAATGAACCGTACTAATATCAAAGGGGAGCTTGGCTGCTCTTCTGGCATCAATAATCTCTTCCGTATCCGAAGTATAAGGAGTATCTTCAGGGATATTGTTGTCAAATGCAGTGTTGGGATGAATGATGCGACGCTTGTACGCAGCATACTCAGCCATAGATGGAGGGGGCACCGCTCCGGGAGGTAAGTCAACATCGAGCAATGATTTGACTTTCCTGACAGCTTCTGTCTTTACGGGCGCAGAGGTCGTCAATAAAGATTGAATAGCCTTAGCCTTGACGGCCTTGATATCAGATTCATCTCCAGATTCAACTTCCGAGTCTGAGTCGTCAGAAGAGGATCCAGAATCGTCATCCGAGCCTGAACTAGAACCATCCTCATCTACCAGACGACGACTGCCACTGGTGGAAGGTACACTCCCTTTTTGAGCCGTTTTGGATGAATCTGACGTAAGACTATGGTAAGCACTACCAACTTGGGCCGGCTTTTCCGATGATGATTGAGTTTTGGAAGTCTGGGGAGAGAGAACCGCGGACTCATAAGATATCGTAGGCTCTATCATACTAGAGTACGACTGGGATCTGCCATCTATGCGAGGTCTTGTAGGTTTGCCTAATGGAATTGAAGGGGTGGAACCAGTCAAATTCTGGGCGTTCAAACTCAGTCTGAGTTTCTCCATGTCGATGGGGGAGCTCGTGCTCTGAGTTCTACGATTATTCTTCTTGCTCTGGGCGCCAGATTCTGATTTCCAAAAGCGGAGGCGAGAAGGCTTTTCACGAGTAACACTGGTATCACGCGAGGAGTTTGAAGATATAGTTGGACGAAGTGCTGCGGAGGTATAATAGTAGGAGCTGCCATCTTGATAAGGATCCGAAGGATCACTGTGTCGGGTCTCCGATTTGGAGCGTGAAGACGCGGGTGTAGATTTCACAGGCTTCAGGCCATATCCCTGGTATCTGTTGGTAGGAATAATGGTAGACGATGTAGATCGCACGTTTCCAGGACGAGAAGGGCCATCCATTGGGAGAACCATGGAACGGGTTGGTGTTGCTGAACCGCCAGCATCCAAAATCATTGAGCTAGTAGGGGCTCTGCTAGATGATCGGCTGGTAGATGAGCCTCTGCTAGAAGCATACTTATCATTGATGAGCAGAGAGGGCGACGATGCATCCTTTTTTCTGGCATCGTCTAACAGTTTAACAACTTCAAGACGCTCCTCTTCAAGGGCATCGAAAAGAGACATAGTGGGGGCTGGAGGAGAAGTATACAAGAAGAAGGGAGCAAAGTGGGTAAAGTGGTGGTGAATCGCAGGTATTGCAGGTGGCCAGAGGTAAGTGAGGTGGAGGTGGAGGTGGTGGCTAGGTAGCGTTCTGTGGAATATGCGCCTCTAAGCTGCGTTAGGCTGCCATAAATTACACTGGGGTTGAGGCAATTGATCATAGAAACCATATAAATCCCTAGCCCATCGGTACCACCCTAAGTACAGATGCCGCTTAATAATCAGTTACTCAGACGATAATTAAGCGGAACCGAATTCAAAATTTTATTTTTCGTCTTTTCGTGGAATCTGAAGGCGATAATTACCCGGAAAAACTTTTCATTCTCGTTTCGAATGCGTCCCAAAGGCTAAATTAGAATTCGTCGAGGAATCCAAATGTATAAAGCCAGCCAATTCCCTTTCGTCCTTCTTTCTCTTCTTCTTTTACTTTTATTATTTCCTCATTTTTTGCTTAGACAATTCATCTCCAATTCATCTATTCATCTATTCATCTATTCATCTACCCTCAATCCCCAGTACTCAGTACATATATACACATAAATACACATCATGTCTACTTCATCCCAAGCCCCGCAAGTCGAGACCGACATCATCACCCTCACAAGATTCATCCTTCAGGAGCAAGCCAAAACAGCCACTGCCACTGGTGACTTTACTCTCTTATTGAACTCTCTGCAATTTGCTTTCAAGGCTATTGCCTATAACATTAGACGTGCCACCCTAATTAACCTGGTTGGTCTTTCTGGATCTTCCAACTCTACTGGAGATGACCAAAAGAAACTCGACATTATCGGAGACGAGATCTTCATCAATGCCATGAAGGCCTCTGGAAAAGTTAAAATCATTGTTTCCGAGGAGCAAGAGGACCTCATTGTTTTTGACAATGATGGAACTTACGCCGTTGTATGCGACCCTATTGATGGTTCCTCCAACCTTGACGCTGGTGTGTCTGTTGGTACCATTTTTGGTGTTTACAAGCTTCATGGTAACGAGGGTTCAATCAAGGAGGTATTGAAGCCTGGTAAGGAGATGGTTGCTGCCGGTTACACCATGTATGGTGCTTCTGCAAACCTGGTTATCACTACTGGTAACGGTGTTAACGGATTTACTCTCGATAATGCTCTTGGTGAATTCATCCTCACCCACCCCAACCTTAGGGTTCCTAAATCCAGATCTATCTACTCTGTCAACGAGGGAAACAGT
Source organism: Geotrichum restrictum (assembly GCA_030563985.1). Lineage (NCBI taxonomy): Eukaryota > Fungi > Ascomycota > Dipodascomycetes > Dipodascales > Dipodascaceae > Geotrichum > Geotrichum restrictum. The sequence goes on from JAJMKT010000178.1 coordinate 26,390, forward strand.
CTTTACTGGCCCGAGGGAACTCTTGCTTACTTTGATGCTTTAAAAAACCCCAAAGATGGATCCAAGCCCTACTCTGCTAGATATATTGGTTCCATGGTTGCTGATGTTCACAGAACTATTCTTTACGGAGGTATTTTTGCTTACCCCGCTGATAAGAAGTCAAAGAGTGGTAAGCTTAGACTGCTATACGAGGGCTTCCCTATGGCTATGATTATTGAGCAGGCCGGTGGATCTGCCATCAACGACGAAGGTAAGCGTATCCTTGACCTTGTTCCTACCCAGATTCACGAGCGCAGCGGAGTCTGGCTTGGGTCCGCTAACGAGGTTTCCAAGGCTGCCGAATATCTGGCTAAGAACTAATGTATATTGACCTATTATAAAAACGAAAATGTCTCACTGTTATGAACCAAGAACAACTTTTTTTGAATTAATTGAATTTTTTTTGAAGCCAAAATCCAGACCGAATTTTTAAGAATTAATCATGAATTCAAGGATTAAAAATAACGAACGTAGAAATTTGACGTGTGTGTAAATATTTCCAGCGCATCACGATGCTGCTGCTGCCGTCGGACGGTGGATCGATTTTATTAAAGCTCATGACCGGGAACATGCTAATATTATAGACCCACCAAAGAGGGGCAATTACTAATCAAATAATATTCGGTGAGTACCGAATGTTTCAGCGCTCTCATGACGTGAATTCGGCCGGGCCCTTGCTGGGCTACATGTTAACCAATAGTACTTCTTCTTGAACAAAACGTAGTCTAAACTGTGCCCTCGTCCTTCTCCAGCAGATAGTTAACAGGTGTCACAGTTACCCTCTGTTCAGTGCGAGAGATAAAAAAGAGATCTTAGACTAGTACTACGTATATGAAAAATGAAAGGTAGGTGCGGCTAGCAACAGCCGTACCCTCAATAAATTTTATTCTTAAAAAGATTGGACGACACAGGAATTGAACCCGGGACCTCTCACATGCTAAGCGAGTGTGATAACCAACTACACCAGACGCCCATCCGATATTTGTCAAAATTCCTAAATATTTTGAAAAAACCATCAACAAACTCTACGATTCTGTACTATTATTCAGTTTTTTTTTTTTTTTGGGACTTGAAAAATAATCACGAAAAAGGGCGAGGGCCTAATATAATTGCAAACTGTTATATTGACAGGAGCGTTAGTTTTTACAGCAGGAGGACCGTTTCATATTTACTCATTTACTCATTTACTCATTTTCTTAATCACTTTGCTAAATACCCTCGGTAAAATATTGGAAAAAATCGTCCAGAGAAGGCTGTCAACTCTAGTCGAGCCCAAGCTTCCCGCTGAGCACTTTGGGGGAAGGCATGGATACTCGGCAACGGATGCAGTTACCAAGATGTCGTATGATATTGAAAACAACATTGGAAAAGGTCTAATAACTACGAAGGCCTTTAATAGAGTATGGATCCTCGATCTGGTACCCCAGACTCACCAAGGAAAGCGAGAAGAAAATGCAAAGCGCTCAAAATATAGGTCTAAGAAGAATTCTGGGAGCATTCAAGTCTGCTCCAATAAGTTCACTACACAAAGATACTGAAATCCTTCCAGTAGAGCAGCGTCAGAATGAGTTAGCTCAACTCTATGCTATTAAAATCAACAGAACAACAAATCCAAAGAATCCCATTCACCGACTACGCCCAGAGCCCTCAGAGAAAGGAAAACTAGCGCTATTATTTTCCAACATCTTGGCCACTCCAGAGCTAATGAGAGACTGCTACTGGGACAAGCGCCCGCCATGGAAGAAAGTTAAGAAAAGAAAGAGAGATTAAGCCTGGAAAGTATTGTGTCTACTCAGGATGAGAGCCAAAGAAAGTGAGTACGACAAATGGAGTGAGAAATTCAGGCAGGACACGGGTGGACAATATTACCGGACCATCACCGGTGAGAATCTGTACAGCCGTACTCTGCAGAACCCTTTAACTTCAGTCGTGAAAAAGTTTGACAGACCAACTCTAAGCAAGATTGTCCAGTTCGGAACGGGCCACGGCGAGTGTGGGGAATACTTCCAAAGACTTAACATTGGGGAACGAGACCATTACTGTGAATGTGGAATACTGGAAACACCACGCCATATCTTGACTGAATGTCCGCTTAATGAAAATGAGCGACAAATATTACTGAAAGTCTCTCAGGAGCTTGATCTTAAGATTCTTCTGGATTCCAGAAGAGGCCTTATTGCGGTAGCCAGGTTTCTCCAAATTACCCGCACTTTACCATGATGGCGCCAACCTTCTAGAGTAGTTGACTCAAGGTTTTTCCCCAATCTCAGCGACTGGGTTTCCCTTGATGCTGAAGTTCGAAGACCTCAAACCTTTTGTAACTTCAGGGAAATCTGAAAATTAGTGAAGCAATTATACCTGATTCAGTCTGTATATTAGACAGGAAACGAACCATGTCCTACTGGGGACCTACTCCACATCTAAATAGTTATTGCAGTTTGTGCAATTTCCTTTACTAAACGGGACAATAAAAAGATTCATATATCTATCTAAGTCAATTATGGGAACTTTTTCCTTTTTAAAAGACGAAAAAAAAAATATTTGTATAATAATAACAATTGCAAAATTTACTCAGTACTTAGATTGCCAGGTACCTGCTTTCTGTAAACCTCATTCGCCCGTACAAAAGAGTCACCGGCCACGCTTAGATACAACAGAGAGCCCTCAGTGACCAGCCCCTAGTTTGCTTTATCAGTAAGAGACCTTAATTTGGTAAAATCCATAAAGACGTTGAGCAAAGGAGGTATGTCTATAGTAAACAAGTTTGGGTCAGGGGTTTCACAAAATTTGGTAAAATCAAAATACTGGCTATCTCTGGACTCCTGAAATGTATTTTCAAACAGGATGGTTTCAGTCGAGCTTGAATCAGACCTGAAATGCACACTATTAAACAGTAGGTTTGGGTGATCAAATACCTGGGAGCGTAATTCGTTGTAGTCGATAAATCCCCACAATGAGTTTTTAAAGACAGTACCGTTCTCAAAATAATCAGGTGCAGCTGTATAGTTAAATTGACGTAAATTGGGACCCCATGTTGACATTAATATAGAACCGAGCTTTCTACTATTTACATCGTACAACATGGGATATCGCATCTTAAATTCAAGAATCTCCACCATAACTAAATTGTCTGAGATCATCAGTAAGATATGTTCCAATTCATCTTGATCGAGGGGACTAATCCTCAAACTTTTAAGACTTTGGCTGTTTGACTTATAGAGACTGCAAATTACCTCATCGAAATAATAGAGCAAGCATCCAATACCAATTAGCACATCCATAAAGTCAAGTAGTAGCTCGGTCAAGTTCAGAAAGTATAATTGCTCACCAAAAACAGTGTCCTGTAGGTCTCCCGTGCACACTATAGTAAGAGAAGATACGTTATCGTAAATTTGATACTTCCTATCTTCTTGAATTTTGTCCTTTTCATTTCCCGGAAATAGGGCTCGGCCATCTTTGTCTTCGTTATCCCGGGGCATTAACAAACTCCGGTTGCATTTCAAAATTTTGACAGTTGGCGGAATCCATGAAAATTGTGGGTGTAGTTCAGGACAATCAAAGTAACCCGTCATGTCCAGATAGGTAATGGGTGCATCAGCCATAAAAAAGGAGTAAACTTTATATCTTGGCTTTTAAGTCCCCGAAATTCTGGGTAATCCTTAAATTCAATACCTCGCAATTTTTTCAATTGTGAAGCTCCTCTTTCACTGCAATTAATGTCTCTCAATTCGAGATCCACCACATATGGTAAAAATCCAAAAGGACACAACAAATCAATGATAGATTCACGAATGTACTTATTACAGAGCACAGACAAATGAATGTCAATCTTATTCTCAAAAGTTTTCAGTGCTCGACCAAAATCAGTATGAGCTTCGTCCGTTCGTATACCAAGAGCCATTTCAAGTAACAAGTCTTCCAAATTTGGCATTATTTGGGGGTTTACCAACTTAATTAAAAACAAGTAATCATTCAGGTCTTGAGGAGAATTTTTATAATCGTAATGATTTATTTGCGCTCCGTAGGTAGAAATTTTGAAAACCTTGACGTGTTAGAGGACCGAGTCCATCGAAGTAGCAAGCTCGAGAAACATAGACATATCGAGGCCAACATCAGGATCTTTCAAAAAGTAGTCCACATTTTCTATCCACTCACAGCTCAGGAGTGGAATATCTGACTTGGAATTAGGGCGTACCACGTTCGGAATCAGACTCACAGAATGTGGTAAAGGTAGTCGCTCATGAGCTGTAATATCGGCATGTACATGTTGCCACAACATGGGTTGAAAAATATATAGCAGAAGCCTACAAGTGGCAGAAAGATTTAGTCCATCTTGTTGATCCGAGATGTTACGATACTTAGAATGATTGTAGTAACCTAAGTAGTTGACAGGGAAAATCACATGGCGTAGAATCATTTTCAAGATTTCTGGAGGCAGTCGAAGCATTTTGAAGCAATACTTGACTGACTATACTATATGCCAAATCTAGACAGTATCGAAAAGAAAATATGCTGAAGGTTTAGGAGTTACTGGAAGCTCAGGCTTGAAATGAAAGTATAAAGGTCTCGAAGACAATTGATTGAGAGTAGGATGGAATGATTGTAGCATATGATCATCGAAGAAAAAAAAAACATTCATCTAGCTTTATCATGTGGAGCTTGATTTCCTACTGTACAATTTTCCTTGTGTTAATGTTTGGTATTATTTGTCTTGAATATATGAATTTTACGAAGTTCACTCAAGGTTTTTCCCCAAAACAATAAAGGGTTTCCCTTGGTGCTGAAGTTCGAAGACCCCAAACCTTTGTAACTTCAGGGAAATTCCGACACCATCGCAGCATTTTGAAAAAATTGGTGAAGCAATTATGCCTGACTCAGTTTGTATATCAGACAGGAAACGCACCATGCCCTACTCCACGTCTAAATAGTTTTTTGCAGTTTGTGTAATTTCCCCTATTAAACGGGACAATAAAAAGATTTATCTATCTATGAATTTTACGATACAATTTATTGTGTTAAGGTTTGAGATAAAGTATATTTTAGGGTATCTCGGTTAAAGTAAGGGCAACATCTTGCATTTACTCAACCTTAAATTATTATTTATCTCGAACTTAATAATAAAAGGATTTATTTTTCAGTGTAGTCACTGTAGTCAGTGTAGTGTGTTTATATTTGACGAGTGAGGAAGGAGAAGTTGATATTTTCACTCATAAATGAGATGTAAAGTTTGTTTATTATGTTTTCCTTAGTCTGGTTGTTTACGGTACATCCGAATTAGGAATCATATCAACATTGGGAGAAATAACAACATATTCAACCATAGCCGGAGAGTTGGTGGAAGATTGGTAGGCTGATTGAAAAGGTTCAAGGGATTGAGTGTCGTCCTGGGTGCCGTCAATAATACAAAGAAAATTCTAGCTAGGAAGAGAGCAGAATGGCATTACAGTATTTGAAATGGAGACAACAAATTAGAAACAAAGTAAGAGAGCATCCTCGAGGAAGTTTTTAACAGGAATATAAACCAGCATGTTATCCTTGATTCTTATTGTCCGATATCTACTCTGTAACAGCGCCTTCGCTTGGGCAATTGGCTTCGGCCACTGATATTACAGATACTAATGTCATAGTGAGTAGCCTTTGCGCGCTTTCTTTGATCACTAGGTCTGTGTGTAGGTTGTCATCAGGCTGGTTTCCGGGATCCCCTGAATATTCCACCCCTGGCTCATCTGTCGCATATGGTTCTTTGGCAGCCTCAAGACCAGAGTTGATCATTGCACTCAACATCAGATTCCGTATTCTGTTGTGGCATTCATGTCCTGATCCTTCTCGGTCCTGGATTTTGCACACGTCCTCGTGGTTGAGGTTAAAATTCACTGGGTTTAGGCATTTTTCACAGATGATAACCTCTCCTTCTCTAGTTCTATTCATCTAAGGATGAGCTAGCAGAAAACTGCGACATAGTGCGGCTCTTACTTCAAAGTCTTTCATTCTTAATGTTTTGTGTGTCGGAAGGACCCGAAGAAAGCTGCTGCCCAGTGGTGTTGCTGCCTCCGCCAGGGAATTGAGCTCTGAATCATTGAGCTTCTTTTTAAGCTCCTCATTGGGAGATAGATTGAGATGCATGTCGGGGATTTGGCAACTCCGTACTCTCGTCAGTGGTTTCTACAGTTCTTGCGTCGGGGGCTACCATCTGTGGGCCTAAGGCTTTCAGGCTGTAACTTGCATCACATCTTGCTGCTGGGTAAATTTCAGGTGCCAGTTCTTGTTAGCTAGGCATACCAAGTCCGCCATTTCTCAGTGGAGCCGTCATGATATCCATGTCATACGGGTCTGGTTAGATATCTCCTCGTAGCTCTCTGATTTATCGATGTCACCAAACTCATCTGACAGTCCCTCTGGGTTCAAGGATCTGCAAATGACGCAGTTTAGCTTATATATAGGTCCTGAGTAGTGAGAGAGATAATACTTTATTCATGCCATATGGCTTTACTTGATACAAAACAATAGTTAAAAAAGAAAAAAATCACAAGCTAACTCGATAATTCCTCCAGCATTCGCCTGCACTGAAAACCGTATGACTTAGTCCTTCTTTATTTCTGGCTTTTTTTTTTTTTTTTTTTTGCTAGTAGTCGTATAACCGTAATTTAGCCCGCTTCACTCTGAGAATCCCCGCCCCTTGCTGCTTTTTACACAGCCCAAAGCTGTAAATATCGCAAAAAAATTAAGTGCACGTGACCATGTAATAATACTTACTGTCAGATATTTTAAAGATGAAAATAAAAAAATCCGAGATCCAGTGGCCTAATGGTAAGGTACTACTTTCCGGTTTGTGATTCAGTAGCGATTGCGGGTTCGAGTCCCGTCTGGATCTACTTTTTTGCAGTCGAAGATTGCCGGAAAAAAAAAAACTCTATTGTGCCCCAGACCAGCTTTTTGTGTATTTATGACAATGTAAAGCTCTCTGAACCTGTTTGGTTGTTATAATCATTTGTAGATCAAGGAGATCGTTTGTTGTGGCCGTAGCTTCACTGTCGGGATCACTTCTTTATTTTTTTTTTAGAGTTTCCTTTGAATTCTAGAACTGTTTGTAGCCAGGCAGCTGCTGCAGTCCCAGACATCGACTATAGTCGTGTGCTACATGTGCCACCTCCCATTTCCACCAACATCTACTCAACATCAACGCGTAACGAGCTAATAGCCAGATAACTGGATATGATACGTATCTACTGCCTACACTAAACAAAAGGAGATGCTTTTGCGGTATGTCAATGATATTTAACGACACGTTCAACATTCAACATGGCGCACAATAACCACCGTTCGCCATCTTTTTCACAAGACCTATCGGTATGTACATGTTTGAAATATCTGCTGTACGAATCCATCTAACCTTCACTGGGTAGTTCGAGTTCCCTCTAACATGGCCCGGAGTGAAAAAAGAAGATCCCTCTGCCCGACCGGTATCCAACAATTCATCAACACTCTCTAGCGCCTTAGCTGAGAATTCTCAGTACCGCTCAGTGCTAATTGAAAAAATACTCGGCGTGTTGGAATATCTTCCATCTGAGAAAATCGGGCTTATCATGGTAGACAATGCCAAAGATAGCCTCGCAGCACTTTGCCTCCACCTTCAAAATCTTCAACGCGAAACAGACGTTAGCGAAGATCTGAACGAGCTCCCACTTTCAGAGAACTTACTGATCCCTCCAATACCCCGCCTCAAACGACCTCCTCTCAAACCAAAATCTAAACTAGCAAACGTCAATAATCCTCATTCAAAATACATTGCGCAGGATAGGCAGACACGGGAAACGAGCGAAGAGCTCTCAAAATCGTCTCTCATAACGCCAAATCCTGGTTCAATTATTTTTGCAGATAACGGTAGTCAAATTCATATAGAGTCTACTTCTGGAGATTCGGAAAAACTTCATTCTATGCTTGCCTACTACGATTGTTACAAGATTCAAGTTAATAACTTAGGCCAGTTGCTCGACCTTCTTTCATCACCGAATTCTAAATATCCCATAGTAATAGCCTCTCAACTTCGGGAAATGATTATCCGTATGGAGTCTCATAAAGCTCAGTTTTCGGAATCATTACAACAGCATGAGTGGTTACTTAACTGTTTGGTGCCTTTGATTGGACAGGCTAATAAATTTCTAGAAAGAGTTATGGAATATGAGATTTCCAGTTTTCAAACAGACTCAAGACGGTCACACCCTGATGTAAACTCTTTTACCGATCTAAAGTGGGCAACCCCGACCCAGGAACTCATACCAAGAACTCCTTTATCTCTTCATAACCCAGAAACTTGCCCTCCAGAGCCTTCAGAAGTTATTGTGAAGCCTAGGAAAAGGCGCAGTGATCCTATTGCTCAGGACGACGAGACACCATCCATCAAGTTGACATCCCTTAAGTCTACATCCCTGACATTTAAGAAGCAGCCGGCGGCAAAAAAAGCTAAGCCCAAAGTAACTGGGCAAGGACGCAAACGAATTCTACGTAGTTCAAAGGTTCTTGAGGAAGAGCCTGAAATTATTTCCCTGAACAAGACCCCGGTTACTAAAAGTTCTTTAAATGAACTTTCAGACCTTACTGCTAGAAATGATAGCTCATCTAAGCCAGCCTTAAGGTCTACTTCTCCTCGCGTTGACGCAGTCCTGCGACATCCCACTCTTGATATTGAAGCGCTTATTGAAGCTAATCAGGAGCCTATAGAGCCTGTCGTTGACGAGGACATCACGCACGAAGATATTTGGGAACCGGAAAACCTACCAGTAATGCTTCAGAAGGGCATTAAGGATATATTTAGGGATGATGATGTACTCAGCGAGCGTGCTCAATCGCAGTCCGCTGAAATGGGTATTGCCCAAATTACCCCATTTTTAGATTATTTTGATCCATCATACGATGTTTGGAATGACATGACGGGAAGAGAAGAACTGTACGCACCAGACGATGAGCTTGATATGCATTGGAATCCTTCGGCCAAGGCATCAACTACAACAGTGAAAAACAGAGTTGGAAGACGTCTAGATGAAAAAACCATGGACAAAATGTTTTCTGATATCAAGATAGTGAGATCACCGAAACGTTTAAGCGATGAAACACCAAATTCACTCTCCCTGGACAATCCTGTAACTGGCTTGAGCCCTGATCTAGAATGTGAAATTGAAGCTGATGTCCAAGATGATGTCCAAGCTGATGTTGAAGATGATGTCCAAGCTGATGTCGAAGATGAAGCTCAAGCTGAAGCTGAAGATGAACTCCCTCCCCTTCAAGTTGAAGTTGAGGATGAAGTTCTAGCTGAAGTCGAAGATGAAATTCAAGCTGAAGCTGAAGCTGAAGATGAAGCTGAAGATGAAGATGAAAACGAAGATGAAGGTGAAGGCGAAGATGAAGAAGAAGAAGGTACTCAATCTGACGAAATCGAAATAACTAGCCAAGTGCCCTCTCTCCAAAAACCCCTAGCTACAAAAGTCCAAACTAAGCCCGACAAGAGAAGAGCTCTCAAATACGAGATACCTAAATCGAAACACCCGACATTTGGGCCTGCAAAAAGGAAAAGAAAGAAAAAAAGCCATCCCTATCTCTTTCAGTTAGCTGACAGTAGCGATCCAACATACTCAGAGGACTTTTTACCCCCGACCCTCATTCAAAAACATGATGGAAACACACGCGCATCGCCATCCAATTACCCGAAACTCCTCAAAAACCCTCCGCTCGTGACCACGAAAAGAAAACGCGTGACGAATGACGCTTCGATATCAACGCGATCAATATCAATGCCGCAAGAACAGATGCTGCTAGACGGTCCTCATGGCGTAATAAAAAGCCACCTCAGAAAACGACAAAATGGCCAAATGAGCATTAATATTGCTAATAGTTCTCGAGATGATGGTCAAAGTACGGATACATTGGATGGCGAATCGATTAAAGAAAAAAGCCGAGCACGTCTAACCCCTGATGTGCCACGAAAAGTAAAGAGACTTTCGATTAGGGAAATGCTGGAAAATCAAATCAAGTTTTCCGCTGACCGTGCTAAAAATGGTGACTCTCTTGCTAATCAGGACGTGGACAAGTCATAATATTCTTTTAACCCCAAATGCGTGGACTGAATCATGAATTGAAGACTCGATTTTAACAAAATCACAATTCATTAAATAACTATTTACATTATTTGTATTCGTTCTAATTTCAATTGTGTGAAAGTTAGAAAAATACTGCTTTTCTCATCCTACAGCTATGCATGACCTCCGTAAGACGTAGACCTCCAGTACCAGGATAGCGTTACAGCAAGGGCACTTAATCCGGCAGCTATTGCCAACATAGGCATGAGATTACTTTCTTCCTCCTCAATATCAGATCTTGGCGTTGCGGTTCCAGGAAGCAGAGCTGCTTCCGCAAGCTGCACAAACAGCTCATTAAGTGCGGTTGGCCACTGGACTGAAACATGTAGTGGGGACGCCATATTTAGGTCCCGAGTATAAACGTCGGGCTGGACAGGACTGCGCTGTTGCTGCCGGTCCAGATCTGCCTTAAGAGCCACATATACGGCCGGAAGCGTTTCAAGCATAGGGTAGGTTTTGCAGAGCTCGACAAGGTAAGCAAAGCTCTCGGGGTCAGCTGAATCGTATACAAAGCATAGCACATCGCAACCATCAAGGCGGGACTGGTTTTCAAGAACTGCAGGCTCCAGTTCTCCGAGTTCTTCTAGAATTAGATAGCACTGTTTGCCCCCATGCATTTCCACGCTGTTGACACATGTAAAAGGCTTGATAGTAGGAGAGTATGTTTCTGTGAACGGGCGATTAAGAAATGCTGTAAGAAGTGAGGTTTTGCCGCTGCCACGGCTGCCAACCACATAACAATTAAACACGTTGCGGTCTACGACTGAATTGCGGTAGGAGCGTGTAGATGGGCTGCGTCGCTTGCGGGCTTTAGTGACTTTAAGTGCATCTGTAATCTTACGCATTTTTTGTTGCTGGCTCTCAAATCCTAGCAATGCAAGATACTCCATCGTTGTCTTGTAATCCAAGTAGGTTGACATACTCCACTGAGCAAGCCAACCTTGTAAGGTGATATTGCCTGACTCATCTCGTACAGTTGTCTGTGGAAAATTAAACTCCTGCCAAAGCCTTGGAATACCTGGCGTAGGTCTAAATAGGGAATCGAGTTCCACTTGATTCAGACCGCCATCATTATCTTTGTCAAAGAGTAGAAAGAGATCCACAAAAAATCTGTATCCTTCTGGGCTCAATTCGACACTAGAATTAATTGGCACATCAAGCTTGGGGTAAAGAAATTTGTTCTCAAGGGACAGAGAGTCGGTATAATGAAAGCTACGCAAAATTCCCCACGTTGTTTCGTGGCGTCCTTTTTCAGAATAGATTTTATTCATCAAAATAAAGCCTTCCTCTGAGATGCCCTCGCTACTCACTGCAGTTGGTGAAAGCTCTAAAAGCGCATCTTTAATGTGAGCGAGGTCCGCTGGATCAATGGACTTCTGAAAACACTTCTTTTGGAGTTCGTTAAAGTCAACGTCACTTAAATAACCATCTTGATCTGTATCAGACAAAACTGGGTAATATTAGTTTTCATTCGCCAAAAACCAGAGTAAAAAATTACTTACAGAAAATCCTTTGCAATGCAGCAACGGCAGCTTGTTTCAGGCATCCTTCTTTTGAGTCGAATAAGGGTGTGATAGGATGGGTCACTGCTCTTTGGCAAAGATAAAATGATTGGTTAACATTATATTGCTGTTGAGCGCTGCATCTAATGCAAGATTGTATCTCTTTGAACTCTTTCATAATAGGTATCATTTCATCTGCAATCACTGATTTGGCCTCTTCAGCAGGAATTAGATCACATTTGTTGGAACTCAAAACAACGGGAAGCTAAACTTGAATATTAATAATTGATCCATAGGCGTTCCGTAAATAATCTTACATTAACTCCCATAGATCTGAAAAATGGCATCCAGAATAGTGACACCCGCTCACAAGTGTAGTGCCCTGAGTACACTAACCAGATGACATTCGCCCTTTTGATTTCTTGTTGAAGAGTCGCACGCTCCATAGGATCCGCCGATGTATCAACAATGATAGTAGAGTTGGGAACATCTGGAGACGATGAGAACTCTCTTGGTATCGTTATTGGTGGCAAGACTGACTGAATGTTGGGTACAAACACATCCTTAACAAGAGATGTGATTAAGCTGTAATAGATGTCAACGGAAGGCGGTTAGATATCACGTTAGCTCATAATTGTGTTAAAAATAGGATGTGAGGTTCATCTGATCAAGGCGTATTTTGAGTGTCAGCATACCTGGATTTTCCAACACCTATAATAGCAAGAGAGTTAGAAGAGGTTTTGAAAAGAGACTTGAGGAAAAGATTGAGAAGAGCGCTGAGATTACTTGCCATCGTCGCCACAAACAACGATTCGAATAGCATCATTTGTCATTTCAATTGAAGCTTAGCGTTGAGAAGCTGAATAGTGGAGTCGAAGGTTGACGAAATGTTGAAGGTAATTCAAAGTAGAGGGATAGGGTTGAAGGCGAGGCTGGCTAACACTGATTTCTAACTACCGTTAAATGCAACAAAATGTAGATAGTGAAGAGCAGTAGAAATAAGCGAAATCTATGAACCAAAATCTTCTTGAGAAAGCTTCGAAGGAACAAACCAATTGAATTAATAAAAAATCGCTAGAATGATCTTATATTCCACCGTTAATTGCCATCTTGTGCTGGCATGAGTTTGCTATACCGGTGTTCATAGCCAAAGGGCTGCCATAAAATTAATTTATGGATTTGTTCGCGCTGTTGTGTGTGAATGATCATTGAAATAACTACGCCAACACAGCTCGCTTGTGACGGTCGTTAAGCTCACGAAATATATTTCTCTCCTTCATTTATTCCTTCTTCCTCCACTCTTTTAGCCCTCAAACGACGGTAATTTACGCCCAGACCAAACTCTCTAACTTTGCCAATAGACCAGCTCCTTTCACTATAGAATACCATCCCAAGAGTTCCATCTTTTGCCCTTAATTCTCCCAGCTATCAGCACCACCACCACAATAGCCGCAATACGAGTCACGAAGGCATTATGAGGGCTTTCGCAACTCGTGAACAGACCCTGATCATTGCCCTTACTGAAAGTCAACTTGGAGGCGTTTCGCAGAGCTCTCTGGAGTCTCCACAAACGCGTGAGCCTGTACCACTGAGATCTCCTTCAAAACTATCACTGGACCCGTCAGAAAACGCCGTAATTGACCAAGGGTCGTCCGGTATCTACAGCTCAGATAATAGCAGTTCAGACACCATTCCAGGGGCCAACAGCGACTTAATAGAAAGTGCGTTCCCCCTCATCACTCTAATAAAACCGGGTGCTCATAAACGGGATCACAATGCAGAGGGCGACCAACAAGCCCTTCACCTCAATATTGAAGATACGGTACAAGATCTTGACTTGGCATTAAACTTCAATATTGTACATACCCCTCCACCTCAAAGGCCATCAACGGCGGTCGAATCTTCCTCAAAGCGTCGCCTGTCTAGCAAAGGAGCACAAAAACAACGTGCAAAAACAGAATCAGAAGCTCTATCTTCACCTTGCGCCTCAAAGGCCCAAAGTGCTCACCGAACAAGAAGCTATCCTGCATTCCCATTGAACCCGTACGAGACTCATATTTCCGCAGTGCGGCCTAATGTACAAACGTCGTCACCAGCATCCTCTTCGATTCATTTATCCTTTCCGGATTCACCCCCATCTCTTAATTTTCCTAACTCCCTATCACCGACCAAGCAACATGAGTTTCACAACAGCATCGATGAAAGCACATCTCACAACGAAAATATTGAATATCAAAGGCCGGGCTTAAAAAGACGATCTCGAGTAAACTCCGAATCCTCTGGACTGCCGCAAACCAAACGGGTAAAACATTCGCAAGGGAGACCAGCAACTGCCATGGATACTATAAGAATTGCCTCATCGTTTTACCAATCTGAGGAGGAAGATGCGGTTGTCGCCCAGGGACTGGATGTTAGTACGCGTCTGCCCTCGTCCCCTCCTGGTCCTTTTGCGTATTTGCATAATTTGGCAAGTCATGAGAAAGACATGGATGATGCTACTTACCAGCTACGTCACGAGCTTTCATTCACAGAAGATAAAGAAGAAGATCAAACAGTCTCAAACCAAGTGAGTCTTTTATCGTACTTGAGTGAGGAAGCAGAACGGGATTTAGACGCGCCTGTATTACATCCAGTGACGAGAAGCACAATATATGATGAGAGTAAGGATAGCACCTTGACTCAGGAGCAAAATTCCGGAGATATTGAACTAGATTCAATACCACTGGCCGGCCAAATAGATTTGAAACCGGTGTTTGCAAAAGAATCGACAGATAATTCAGTATCGGAATTGTGCAATGAAGAACTTAACCTAGAAAGGATTTCCAGTGCAGCTGTATTAGGAGAGGACGTCAATCCAACGTTACAAGAAACTAATAAAGCAGCAAATACAACGCCATTAGATGAGGCCAAAGCTGTTATAGCAGAAGATATTGTTTTTGCCGCGATTGATAGTCATACAGTACTGGGCAAGATTCCCAAGTCCCAAGTTCAAGAGGTTTTGGGATTCTCCCCAAGTGCCTCTACTATCAACGCCAACTCGTCGTCATGCCTTAATACATCTGAAGGTGTCAAACCGCGGAGTTCCAAGAAACGAAAGGGGCCAGCAATTCGCGTGGGATTATCCAAGTTTGCACGAGTTGAATCTCTTCATGGTTACCTTGGAAAGAGGGGAGCATAGTCACCAAGGCTTTTTTTTATTATTTATTTTCACGTTTTAATGGGGTTTATATAATGCTTTTATTTTATTTTAGTTTGGTTATTTCAAGAGTTTTATTCTTTTTTCTATGTTCTCAACTCGCCCTGTCTTCAGCCTTGTTCTCTATTTCCTTGTGAAGGCCCATTCAACGTTTGTGATAGATACCTTTACTTGTCGGCCAGCCACACGATCATATCCGTGCCACTCGTCGTTTCTGAGGTCAATGTTGTCATATTTAGTGCCAGATCTTTCTCCAACGCATTTAAACACTCCGTCAGGCACGAAATATACGAACTCAATCCCTCGAGCGTCGATATCCAGCATTCGGACCGCTCTGCCAGAGTTTGATGCATTGTAAGAGTTGTTGGTTTTGGCCATGGTTATTGAAGAACGCGTACCGCACAGTTTGCACTTAAACACGAAGTGGGCCTGACTCTCGCCATCTGGCATGTCGCATGTCTGGTAAAGGTTGATGGTAATTTCTTTTGGGTGTACTTGGAGGCACTGCTTGCACTTGATGCGAAAAGTGTAAAGATAAGGATCTCTAACGCCATCTGAAAATTTAAGGCCGGTGACACCTTGTAGGTTTGCGTTGAGTGTAAGTCCAACCATATTTGCGTTGTTTGACGGTAGCTGTTGTTGATATGGATCTACCCCCCGGTATACTGTATACTGTTTTCGTAGTATATTTTATGATTTTAAAAGAGGCCTGGGTTGACTTTTTAACCTTTTTTTTTTTTCTTTTCTCTCTCTTCCATGCTACTGTTTTATTTTATTAGAGTCTATAAAGCGTTAAATTTTAGGAGCAAAATCATCCGAGGTCCAGTTGAATTCATGAAACCCGGTTGGATATCGGTTATCTCCAGCGACGCAATACTGCAAACTTTGCAAAGTATCCGTGTAGTTCGGCGCCAGATATCATATATATTGGAGCAAAGGCAGCTCATGAAGCAGTGGATCGAGGGTTTTTGAATTCAAAACTCTCTCACATGTTAGCTATTTCTAGTGCCTCATCGATTGAACTCCAGATGGGGCTTCTGATGCACATCCTCATCGCTATATCCTCATCCTCATCCTAGAAGCATTCTAAAATACTATAGACTATAGTGTATATAACGAAAATGGACTTGCATCGGAATATCGGGTCTCGATTGCCGCGAAATGTGAGGTTGGACGCCGCTGAGAGAATATTGTCCGACAACTTGATCGTTTATGAGTCCATGGCTCAGGTTTTCAACCAAGTGAAGGTTTGAACTTTCAGGGAACGCAGGATAGCTTCTTGTTCGGTGAGCACTTTGGGCCTTAGAAGCGCAAGCTAGGTGAAGAAGATAAAGCTTCTGATTTTGT
>JAJMKT010000179.1:0-16634 GCA_030563985.1 Geotrichum restrictum
AAAAAAAAAAAAAAAAAAAAAAAAAAAAAAAATATTAAATTGAATTAAATTAAATTTGTTTTGTCAAATGCTTCAACATGGGCGCTCGGTCCTCAAATGCAGCACCAGCACCAGTTCCATGGTCAACAGACATTGTTGCCGACTTTACCGACTTTACCGACTTGTCCGATTTCACCGATTTCACCGATATCATAGACTTCATTGACTTCATGGACTTGATCGATTGCGCCGACTTCAACGACGTCCTCACCGACTCCTCATGATCACCACCACCACCACCACCACCACCATTAGAGCTCACATGGCCAGTATACGTACCCACAGTACTACTAGATGTACCCAGCACCACTGTAGGTGCCGACATCAAACCAGCTGAAGAGCATACCGGTACCTGTTGAAATATCGGCGGTGGTGGCGGCTCAAAAAAATGGTGGACCATAGCATGTTTCAATGATGTATTTGATACCGTGCCCCGTAGCTGCTGAGCATACGACGAGTCTGTAGCTAACGCTGCCTTGAACCGCGTTCCTCCATTACCATTACCATTACCGTTGCCAGTGCCACCACCACCACCACCACCACTTCCAGCAGATCTCGAAATCGCATTCATGTATTGCGTAGATGAACTGTAAGTACTCGATAAAGGACTACCGCCGGTAGTGGTAGCTGTAAACGTATTTACGGGAACAACGGAGGAGGTTGAGATGGCTGATCGTGGTAATGTGGACGCATGTAGGGTAGTGCAAGGTTTCATATAGGCTGTGGAGTCAATTTGTTGTGGTTGATGATGATGATATTGATGATGTTGTTGCTGATGTTGTTGCTGATGCTGATATAAATGATGTCGTTGACTTTCTTGCCGCAAATATCCTTCCTGCTCTTGCTCTTCCTGCTGATGCTGCTGTTGATCTAAGGGTATCGTCGACGATACAGGTTGACCACCGCCACCCCCCCTCAGTTTCGTAAAAAAAGTCGACCACTTTCCGTTCCCTTCAGTCGAGCTACCCGTTGTTCCCGTCGACGTACTAGTACTCGCTAAAGGATCCGTAGCCCTGAACGACGATGCCAGGGAACTTCTCCGGCGTGCATTAATATTATTGGCAACAGCCGCCGACAGCAACATTTTACTTTTGCTTCCTATTTTGTTTAATTGCTGATGATAAGGATAAGTCGCAGCAGATCCAGAACCAGAAGAAAATGTTATTTCGGCAGATACTGTGGATACTTCGGATTTGCTGCTCGTGCTCATCCTGTATAAACTGGGACGGTGTGACGACGTTATATCGGGACCGTGCATATATGATGCGGCCGATGTCGGCGTCAATGTACCAGATGCTGATACGGCCGTAATAACGGGAGAATTGGGTACTACTTGCAATTGTAGTCCACCAACATCAAGAGCTGAAAATATACTATCATGAGATGTGGTGCGCCTCAATTGGGGCATGGGAGAATAATGTATATCCAAGTCTTGTTGTTCATCTTCATTTTCATCTTCTTCAATCACCATGTTTGTTGGAGACCCGGGATAATCCGAATACATCATAACAGCTGGATCGAGTCGATCGACCACTGATATTTCGCATTGTCCTAAACTACGAAGACCCGACTCGTGAGAAATAAATTTTCGTATAGCACTCCTTTCCATTCCACCATACGTTGAATAATTGTCAAAGTAGTAGCCACCATCTGTAACATCATCCGCATCCCCAGCACACGTATCGCTATCGTCTTCTCGCGCCTCTGGTAAGGATGACGTTCGCCTGTGCCTGGAATAGCAGTGCGGGCTAGTGTTTCCACTTTGAGCTCGGTACATGTTGTTGGACGCATTTGAAATTCGTTCTGCGGATTCTGGCGGTGTGGGAATTCCGGACAACAGACCGGCGTATGGGAATGGGCTGGGCCTCGATTGGAGCCTTGGGGTTGCTTGCTGTTTAGGGTGTAAAGTGGGAGGGGCGACGTGGAAATGATGATGGTGATGTACTTCTCTCTGGTTATCTGTCGATTCAGAGAATCCAGACCGAGAGTTGTGCACTGATAACTGGGTTCGCAAATCTTTGACCTCCTCTTTAAAAAAGGACAACTTCTCTCGGAGTTCCGTTACAGTGTGTTCAAGTGATGAGTTCTCCTGTAGGACGTTTTTAATAAAGCCCTGTATAGGAGTGACTGGCTCTGTGTAAAGATCTTGTGGCCGAGGCGACGCATCGCTACTCATGGATTCCTGTTCCAGCTTCTCGTATTGCACGGTTAGTTTTTCCAGCATTCTCTCGGTTTTTCGCCAGCGAGCCTCAGCTAAGCGTTTTTCTTGCATTGCATTATGACATTCCTGTTGTAGATTTTCTTGGGCCGATTCGAGCATTGTGATTTGAGACTCCAAACCTTCCGTTTTCGTCGCTTTGTTGTTGACTTTAGTTAGCTGCGAGTGTTGGTCCTGAAGGGTTCGAGTGAGCTGCTCGACCTTGGCCTCTGAAACAAAAAGAGAGTCGTTGACAATGCTCATTTGTTTGATAAGCTGGGAATTGTTGTCTGAAATCTTTGCGCTTTCAGAGTCCGCGAGTTTGAGGCGCTCTGTTAATTCCAAGATTTCAGAACGCATCTCTGCCTTGTCATTTTCTGCAGTGGCGACATAGTCTTGGTGTCTAACAAGTAGAGCTTGACCAAGCTCTGCTGCTGTCTTGAGCTGGGTCCCCAGTGTTGAAATCGTTTTTTCATGTCGCAGGCAGGAAGTGCACCGTTCTAAGTTATTGCATATTGATGAGTTGGAGGTTTGTTTGTCTACGGTTTGAGAACCTGTAGTTCCTGTCAAGATATCCTCCAACTGGTGCTCAGCAAGGTAGGTGGTTACAGGATCTTCCTTTTGAGAGCGCGACCACCCTTCTTGAGGAGTCATAAAAAACTAAAAAACTAGAAAACGACGAGAGGTTAGAATGGATCCAGAGAAACGTTTGACATAAGATGGCAGGATTTAAGGGAAGATCTAACATGAAATTATGCAGAGAAAGCCGTAAAAACCCCCAGTTGGCCCACAAAAAAGAGCCTTTAGTGGCGCGAAAGTAGAAGTGTTGGTGGTTCAAAACTTCAAGGTCTGGACTCGTTCAAGAATAAACAGTTCAAAAGCAAACCAACTTACAGCAGCGCTGTGCAACACTAAGAGACGCTGAAAGTGAAGTAGCAGTCGGTAGATTAATGAAAGAGGTCGAGTTGAGATGTTTTGGGCTCGTAGGGGGGGGTGGTTCGATAGTTTACAATGGTCAATGCCAATCGGTAGAAACAGTAGCTATGCGTTGGTGAGAAGAGACGTAAGTTAGGTTATGGTGGATGGAGCTGCTCAGAAATGAAGGCGTAGAACTGCAGACCAGAGAAGAAGGTTGAGAGTTATAATCAAGAGATCGAAAAAAGACTTGTGCCAGCAAGAATTAACAGGAGGGACAAAGAAGAACTCTAGAGTGGCAATGAAGCAGGTGAACGAGCTCAGCACAACAGAAAGGCCACAGAGTAGCGCGTAGAAGGGTCGGTCTATATAAGTCTTTAGCAGTTATAAGCCCCCGTTGATCAAAGAGTAACGCCGGTAGCCTAATACAAATTTTGGTAAAATTGGTGGTGGCTGGTGAAATTAAACATTTTTGATTTTTTTAGGGATTTCAGTAGTTGAAATAAACTCGTGCTCATCTCGTGAATTCATTATAATTCATAATTGACGTGTGGGGCCGTTTGTGCATTGCAGCGTACGCGTTGATCTCGTAACAATTGTTCTATAGCATAATTATCTAAAGCCTACTCCACCTTCTATACCGGTATATATTTACCAAGACCTGAGCTTATCCTATGATACCCTCTCTGCTAAATGACTTGTAATATTCAATCATTTCTTTCGTAATTCCTCTCTTGAGCTTGCTCAGCGCAGTCTCAAAATGCCGCCAATTAATGCTTTCAATATCAATATCCTCGTTCATCGCCAGCATACCTGCCTCCTGACATAGCGAAACGACCTCGGCGCCAGAACAGCCATCCGTCAATGCAGCCAACTTGCCCACATCCACATCTTCAGCGATACTCATTTTTCTAAACTGAATCTCCAGGATTTTGAGCCGAGCAGCCGTATCTGGTGGGCTAACGTAAATAAGTCGATCCAGCCGTCCTGGTCTCATCAGAGCAGGATCAATTACCTCGGGCCGGTTTGTTGCTGCTAGAATAGTAACACCAACAAGCGCCTCAATTCCATCCATCTCGTTCAGTAAAGACGTCAGCACGCGGTCGCCACCAGCCTCACCTTCTCCCCGCGTAGAACTGAGCGCGTCAATTTCATCAAAGAAGATTATGCTAGGCGCGGCAGCTCGCGCCTTGCTGAAAATTTCGCGAACGGCGCGCTCAGACTCACCAACAAACTTGTTGAAAAGTTCAGGCCCCTTGACAGCCAAAAAGTTGAGTTCGGCTTCCGTGGCCAGCGCTTTGGCTGTGAGAGTCTTTGAGCATCCAGGAGGCCCGTACAAAAGAATTCCCTTCGAGGGGTGCACGCCTAGTTTCTTGAACGCCTCAGGATGCGTCAAGGGCCATTCAATTGTTTCTTTAAGTTTCTGTTTTACTTCTTCTTGTCCACCAATGTCGGTCCAGTATACTTTAGGGGTTTCCAAAAAGATCTCTCGCATGGCGCTGGGTCGAATGTCTAAAAGTGCGCGCTGTGTATCTAAAAGGGAAACCTCCATTTCTGATTCAGGAGTCCCGGCGGCTAACCCACGTTGGATTGCACTCATTACAGAGTCACGACAAAGTGCCGTAATGTCTGCACCAACATACCCATGGGTTTTCGATGCCAGATCTATAATCTCCTGATCACTCAGTGAGTGTGGCATGTCATGCAGTTGTAGCTTAAGAATATCCAGTCGCCCCTCGACATCTGGAATACCAATTTCCAGCTCCTGACCAAACCTGCCTGGTCGCCTGAGAGCAGGGTCTATAGAGTTTGGCCTGTTAGTGGCTCCGATGACAACAACTTTACCACCTGCTCCCATTCCGTCCATAAGCGTAAGAAGGGTTGACACCACCCGGCTCTCGGCCTCGCCAGAGTCATCGCTATCTCTTTTAGGTACAAGTGCATCAATTTCATCAATAAAGATAATAGAGGGCTGATACTTTCGGGCCTCTGTAAATATATTGCGCAGAGCTGACTCGGTTTCCCCAAGGTACTTAGAAACGATAGAAGGCCCGTTGATGGTAAGAACGTGTGCATTCGTTTCTTGTGCCACTGCGCGCAGGAGCATTGTCTTTCCTGTTCCAGGAGGTCCGTGAAGAAGAAACCCTCTATCGGGGGCCATGGAGAATCGTTGAAAAAGTGACGGTCGGTGAAGTGGAAGCTCAATTTTGGCCTTGAGAAGAGCAATCTGTTTGCTCAACCCTCCAATAGAAGAGTAGCTTACAGACCCTGGCAGATCAGCGTTCACTTTAAGATCAGACGTGAATTCGATAGTTGTCTTTTTCTTGTCATAGTAGTATACTGGGCTCAAAAGCTCGCTAGTCTCAGCATATAAGTCACCAAACTCGTCTTCGTCAATAGAGAGATTAGACAGATCCGGTATTTGGCCTGCATCTACAACGGTAAAGTCGAGATTAATATTTTTAGCGTTCGTGTCGGTTGTAGCATTCTTAGCTTCTTCTTCAATACTGTTACTGATTGCAAATTGGATACCAGGTACAATAATGCCCACCTCGTGAAGGATTCTAGAGACCTTAGTGGCATAAAGTTCATCTGGGTTGCTTGCCTTAGTGCCAATTCTGACCTTGATGGCATATTCAGGGCGGATCGAATACTTGGCCAGGTCAATTCTATCTCCTAGCACGACACCCAAGAGTTTTCGAACAAGCGGATTCAGTTGTACAACTAATAAAACGGCGTTAGAAAAAAAACATAAGGACCTTTCAAGTTTTAAATTTCGTACTATCTTGAGCAGTATTTGGAGGGGCATGCGTAGCAATAACTACAATTCCACGGTCGCCGGGTTTCGAAATAAAGGCAAGGTCTCCGCTCGTGATTCCAAACATTCTAAAAGTATCTGCATGGGCATAAATTTTGAGTAATGTCTTGTGTGAACTCGTAGCCGCTGGCCTGACAATCAACGGCTGTGCCGGTTTGTTTGTTGCCTGCTTGCCTGATCTGGCTGATGATTCAGTCGACGATGAAGACGAAGCAGAGGGTCGGAGGGGTGATCCGGACGCGGCAGGTGAGCTGCTTGGCCCAGATCCAGCCGCCACGCCAGATGCGGAAGTCTTCTTAGAAGGCGAGATGGCCGGCGAACTCGAACTCGAACTGGGCTTTCCTTTGGGCGGCATGGTGAATGGTATACTGGCGAACTGACGGTTTTTTGTATACTAAAGACCAAATGGAGTTGAAAAATTTTGAAGGTTTTTTTTCTCCCAAGGGCACAAGTTCTCTGAAAAAAATAAAATAATTAGGCCCTATTTGGTATGCATAGTACTGTATAGTCTACTGTAGTATACTGTAAAACTCATCCAGAATGTTCAGCTCATGGGATACGGTATACTATAATGTTAACGAGCACAGACAAATCGAATTCTGCTCATTTACTGTATCAATGTGTCAAACCATTCAAACAACGACAGCAGCAATTATTATAATAAACTTACAAACAGGAAAAAAAAGAATGCTTAAATGCATACAATCCCCCTCTTCCATCTTCTATTCCCTCACTTAAACCCTTGGTAATCCCAAATGCCGCCCATGCTCTCTATCTTTATGAACCTTCATCGTTGATATCGGGTCACTTACGCTATGCTCACTCGTCATGGACCTCATTGACGATCGTCTTGACGCGCCTCGCGTAGATATAGCTCCATATGCTGAGCCACTTTCGTCGTAACTGTGCCCATGCTGTTCATGAGCCTCTGCATCTCCTACCGATCCATTGATGCTCCGACGGCCAGAATATGCAGATCCTGATCTTTTTGATAGCAATGGACGGCGGTCGCCATTATCTCCAGCAACTCCGGCTGAATTAATAGTGCCTGCGCCGGTTGCACTAGCAGGAGCCTTTGCACGGGCCCGACCGAGGAACACAAACAAACTGCAAGACAGAACCCCAAAGATTAACATGGCGCCAAACACGACACCCAGAAGAATAGCAACAGGCGTTTTGAGATGAAAAGGTGGCGTAAACGGAGGTAGACCATGACTGATCCAGTCTGGCGAAAGGAATCGGTCTACGTATAAAATTGTAGTCACATTGCTGGCATCTCGCACAGCTGTATCGCCACGATTCAGGACCCGGATCTCGCGCCCGTCGCCCTCCACAATGGACACTAGAAACAAGCCGGAGTTGAGTTCTTTGGCTGCAAGATGTATTCCACTTTCAAGAGATTCGACATTTTTACCAATATCAAGGAATTCGTGGACTGGATTGTTTGGGATTACGTGCAGCCGAAGTAAAATATCAATATCGGGAGTGTCTATGGTGACGTTTGCTGCCATGAGAGCCTGATCCGAGGGTGCTAAAATTGTATAGCTGTTATCCGGGTTCAACACTTGCGACAAGTTTCTGGCTATCAATAGGTCTACAAAGATCCTGGCGTCCACTGAATGCAAAATATCCGTTGGGGTGATATCAACATGAAGGGGAATATGTACATCTGACACTGAGTGCACTACGCCATTAGTTGACAAGACGTTTGGTGTCTCTATGTGAAACTCATTATCCTCGACCATAATACTGAAACGGGAGGTAGGGAAGTACCTACCTTGATCCAGCCTCGCGGCCTCAGGCTTTATAATATGCACAGAAGTATTTGTGCCATCCAAAAGTTGAGTATCTAGAGGCTCAGAATTGGAGTAAAACGGTCTCAAAAAGATGAGAGATTCCAAAACTCCTCTCAACGCCGTTGTGTTTGACTCCAAGTAGGTTTTGACAAGGCCGAGATTTTCCCACGCCCGTGTTGTGGGTAACAGCACCGTCCAGCCCTTTTTGGTAGGCAGGTCCAGCAGCTCCAAATTGTTCAGATAAGTTGCGGACTGCGAGCTTTGGAACATGGAACCAACCGCCAAATCAAGAGTAGGCGGCATATCTAAAGACCCACGGATCGCAAATATAGTAGTGTTTCCAACAACATAAGGCGGGCTCGTGATGATATCTCGACCATTCAGGTAGAGCAGATGTGACTTTTCCTCGGCAACTACTTTTATGCGCTGGTTTCCATAGCCAAGCTTTTTATGGTTGGATTTGGATTCAAGCAGCACATTAGAGTTGAGAACAGCATCGAAGTTAAGGTTATGCTGACCGTAAACAAAGTGGTAAAGTACAGTGTTTGTTGACGACGCAAAAAAATCAGTAGGGGTGTCCTCAGGGTGAGCGACGGGGACAAAAAGAGTCTGGGGCTCGGTGTGGCCATCGATGAGGTGGAGCAAGCCTCTAAATTTGACTTCTTTAACGAAATCTTGAGCTCCCAAACCCAAACAGTACTTTTTCGGAGTAAAATTAATGAGCGAATGAATGTTTCCTGTAGCCGTAATGAAGGCATCATAGATATGAATAGCAGCGTCACTAGCAAGAATGTTTTTTTCAGTAGGAACAAAAGAGCTGTTGACCATGAGTTCTTTAGACAGTTGGAGAGTAGTTCCATCCATAGTAATAACATTTGTACCATTGTCCTCGATTAACGGGGACACGAGAAAAGAGTTCAATATATGCCTGCTTAACAGTGCAATACGATCGTGCTCGGCCCATGGCGACAACAAATATTTTAGTTCGACATCATTAAGCTGGGAAAACGACTGGTCTGTGGGAACCAAAATTGTTGAATAATCCGGTAGCATGGGCAAGGAGCAATTGAACTCCATGCTAAAGATTTTTGAAAATAGTGTAGTCGCAGGGTTCGCAGCCAGCATGTCGCACACAGATTGTGGAATTTCGAGAAGCTGGTCAACCACCTGTACTACGCCGTGACCCTTGGACGCATTAAGGTCAGATTCTACCACGGTGACACCAGCAACAGAATAAGAATAATCATTCGGGCTTCCGTTGCAGGCAACATACACAGGTAGAGGATATTCGTCGCTATTTCCCAAGTCAGGTTTGTTGTTTTCCAAAGCTAGACCTGAGGAGTAGAGGTAGGTGTCGACGACAGCATCAGATTCGAGTTGAGATAGGAATATAGTTTGATTCAAGAGGTGAAAAAGAAGGCGACTTTGTGTGATTGAGCTTTCGTCAACATCAAGAAAGGCTGAGTTTGTCGGCGCAATGAAGGTGGCATTTGTGGCCTCGTTGAGTAGAGGCACCAGGCCTGTCCGCTGCAAGTGTTGCAGGAGAATGGAAAATTGGGCGGAGTTCGATAAGACATCAATGATGGAGACTGTTTCAGTAATATCTAGTGCCTGAGCAGATGCTGGAAAGCCGAGAAGAAGGGACCAGCAAAAGATAATTGCAGCATTGACAAGTCCAGAGCAAGTCAGCATGAGTGCAAGGCTCAGTAGAGTAGGGGCTAGTCGGAGTAACTGTTAGGAGTTCAGACGAAGAGACAATCAATGAACTAAATAAATGTTAAGTGGTGGGAAGAACGAGAAAATAAAGATCCAAAACGATCAAGCCTATAATCAATAACAAAAACAATTTATCAAGGAAGAAGCCGCCATTTCGATTCAATACGTGGAATTACTCGGATAATGGAATAC
Source organism: Geotrichum restrictum (assembly GCA_030563985.1). Lineage (NCBI taxonomy): Eukaryota > Fungi > Ascomycota > Dipodascomycetes > Dipodascales > Dipodascaceae > Geotrichum > Geotrichum restrictum. Next base: position 9,674 of record JAJMKT010000179.1, read on the forward strand.
TAGTAAGCTTTCCAATGCTATCATGGAAGATTTCGATGGAAGATTCCGATGAAAAATTGGAATGGAATATTCAGTTGAAATTACTTGTGAGTTCTATTTACTTTACTACTTCTCTGAAGTACGGTTCTCAATGGCATTGCCGAGGAACCAGTAGGCAGCAATCAAGCCAGCAATGGCCAAGAGAGTGGAGGAATCCTTCTGGCTCAGCTTTTCCAATTCGTCAGGATGACCGGGCAGAGAAGCACCCTTTGAAGGGCCACCAGCACCTGTAGTAGCCAAAATGTCTGCATCAGCCATGATGCTTGCCGTGTTTTGCGCACTCACGTGTGAAATCAAGGGCTCGTTGAACTCCGATGTGAGACTGCCCTTAGTGGGCTTAAACACACGGACAGTAGCATTATAGTTGTCGGGCAAGATGGGGATTTTGGGTGCAGGGCCAACTTCTGCAGGGACGTAGTTTGCGTGAGGCAGTGAGTAAAAGTCAATGGAAGAAGTGTCACCCTTGGCTCTTGATGGCGCGGAGAGAGCAAAAGCGCGCACTTGACTTGTGAGTTTGCCGGAAGCGTTGATGCTTCTTGCAGATTTCACGAGAGAAAAGACTGATCGAGAAGCAGCCATTGTAATGCGTGTAATGTATGATGATAAGAATCCGAGTGAAAAGGAAGTTTGCTGACGATACCTTATCAACGTGCAGAACGAGGATTGTTTGTGGGGGAAAAGGAGGGTGGGAGTGTCAAAAACATGGCGGTACATATGTCTGGAAGAAGAAGCCGCCAATGGCATAGTCTACTGGCTGTGGCTGTGGCGAGTATCCTGATTGGGAGATTCGTTTATTTGGAGGTTTAAGGCTCAAGTAGTAAGGTTTAATTTTTTTTAATGACAAATGATTACAAATATATATGTCATTTTAAGTTTATTTTTAATATATTACATAATATAAGGGTTATGGTTAGACTAAAATAGGTCTCAGGTTGCGTCTCAGCGATGTTTTGACAAAGTTTATGACCAAGCAGAATCTTTAACGTTGATTGGCTCGTTTACAAGAGACGGAACGAGTGAAAGCATCCAAATATTGCTTTCCGCCATTCTCCGTTGATTTAGAATTGATTTTGGTATAAATTGATTTTGAGTATACGCAATTGGAGCATATGGTGCTCATATGGCCCATATTAGAAAGCATCAAAATTCATACAGTATTTGAAATGGATACAGTATTTGAAATCGAGATATTCCATGTCAGTCTTTAGTCAGTAGTAGTGCTCGGTAGTACTCGGTAGTACTCAGTTCAACTCAATTCAACTCAATTCAACTCAGTTCAACTCAGTTGAATGCTCTCAAAGCCTTGAAAGCTTGGCTTAGGCAGCGGAATTAAATCGCTAGAATTCTTAAGCAAATTTAAATAATTTTTTTCAAAGCTTCCTAATTTGGCTTATAAAAAGTCACGTGCGTTTGGGTGATCTCGCAATGAAAAGGCATGAAATGACCGAATTTCATTGAATTACAAACATGTAAGAACGAGAGAAAAAGCGAGAAAAAATTAGTTTTAGACGCTCAAAGCGTTCTTCAACTAGTTTAAATACATGAAAGCCCGCTCTTTTCCTTAAAATATTGTTTCTACTTCATCCCTCATCCCCTCATCTCTTGCTTCTACTAATAAAAGAAAATTAATTAATACAGTCTACACAATGACACAAACTGAAGCTACCTCTGTCGTCTTCTCCAAGGCTCACTTGGACTACATTAACTCGCAGCTCCAGGAAAAGTCTCCTCAGGAAATCCTGCAATGGGCTGTTCTCACTTTTCCCAGTTTGTACCAAACCACTGCCTTTGGTCTTACTGGACTCGCCACTGTCGACATGATTTCAAAGATCTTTGCCAACGAGTCGCACCCAATTGACCTTATTTTCGTCGACACCCTTCACCACTTTAAGGAAACCCTGCAGTTGGTTGACGATGTCAAGGCTCGCTACCCCTCCGTCAACCTTCACGTTTACAAACCTGAAGGCGTCAGCTCTGAAAAGGAGTTTGCTGAGCAGTACGGCGAAAAGCTTTGGGATAACAACGACATGTATTACGACTACTTGGTTAAGGTTGAGCCTTCTCAACGCGCTTATGACAACCTTGGTGTTGTTGCTGTTCTTACAGGCCGTCGCAGAAGCCAAGGCGGTGCCAGAGGCAACTTGCCTATTGTTCAAGTCGAAGAGACTGGACTAATTAAAATCAACCCATTGGCAAACTGGTCCTTTGAGGAGGTCAATGCTTACATCAAAGCCAACAATGTCCCATACAATGTTTTGCTAGACCAAGGCTACCGTTCAGTAGGCGACTACCACTCTACTGCTCCTGTAAAGGAGGGTGAGGACGAGCGTGCTGGCCGATGGAAGGGACAAAAGAAGACTGAGTGCGGAATTCATGAGACTTCAAGGTTTGCACAGTTTCTGGGTGCACAACCGCCCCAGGCTCAAGTGTAATAATTCTCAAGCTTTACCTGTATTTTGGTTTCATTCTTTTTTTCTACTTTGCATTTTTTTTTTCTTAAAAAAAAGAACAGTCTTTGGGGGGGTTTATTTCGTTTGTCTAGTTTTTTTTTGTTGTTAACTTGTTGCCTTGCATTATCATGATATAAAAATATATTTGATTCATTCTTATTTCTAATTTACTATCGCTGGATAGCCAGCCGTTTAGCGGACATGATGAAACTGAATTCCGTCAGGAGTCAGGAGGCCTTGAATTGTTGCGGTCATTTGAGTCCTTGACAGTTTTTAAGAGCGAAAAACTCTTAATTTTCGTATTTTTTTTGATATTTTTCATTACTTTTTTCGGAATTTGCGTTACAAAAGGAGATGTCACGTGTTATGTCATATTCGAATGAATTCAAAAAATCAAAAGTTAAAGCAGAAATCGTGGCTTAAGCCTTAATTATATATCTTAAGCTGAGTTTGCTCATGAGTTGACGGCAATTGCCATACCGTTGGGCCGTAGGCAGCGTAGGCAGCGTAGGGCCGCCGTAGGCTGATAATTTGATAAACTTAAGTGCGTACAAAGTGCGATCATGGCCCACTGTTGTAGCTCGCTACTACACACAAAGGAATTTAAAAACGAAGATTTGCATATTGGATTCCATGTCAGGATACCCGTAGACTTGTAATATTACTGTGCTAGACTTTTTCCAACTGCAATTGCGTGTGAATGTCATTCGATGTCCTGAACTGCAGCAGCCTGAATATATAATATTGGCTTGAACTCGTTTAATTGCTTCAACTCACGATCTAGTGACTTTGGTTTCGAATTCATGAACTCAGGTGGTTCTGCTGGACCCGCGATTGCACTGTAGTAACTGTACTGTATTGTGAACACTAAGGACCCTACGTATACAATACATTGAGAGTGAGGAAGGACAAGTTGATGTCTTCACTCATCAAATAAAATATAAACACAATACAGTGAATACACTGAAAGTGCTAAAAATTCAAGACAAATACAATAGTACTGTACAAGAACTTATATATCCCCTTCTTGTTCTGTTTTCTTTAAATTCAAACCATTTTGAACAGTTCAAACGAAATCTCAAATACCGTATGAGCCTACTATGAGGACTCCATTGAGGAGGGCTGAGAAACTGAAATGATAATAGTACGGCTGATATATTCAATTCCAAAACAATTTATTAACCCTCTCTCAAGAAAAAAAAATTATATAATGTATGACTAACATTTTTTTTTTTTTTCATTTTGCCAAAAATTGAAAAAAAAAATTGAAATCATTCTCAGGCTCAGCAGCGCTCAGCAGAACCAATATCAAAGCCCTTAAATCAAATCAAATCAGCTTTTGAACCGTTACCACGAATACACTCGAACCACACCACCTGCCATGACGACTCCTTCACTTGCTATGGACTCTTTGTCCACTGCACCAGAGTTTGATAGAACAAAACCAATACAACGCAAAGGCCCAAAACCCACAGTTGCCGAGATCTCAGATCAGTTCTGTCTTGACCTTCTCGTAAATCACATTTATCAAAAGTGTCTGATACCAGCCACTGCGAATAATGAACAGAATGATGAGATTGACTTCTCTTCAACAACTGCTACTTCTGCTGCTGCCCCGAAACAAGCTGTCACTTCAATAGCTCTTCAGTTCCCAGACTACATGCTACCCGAATCGCCTCTCGTTGCTGAAGTCTTGCAACACATGCTAGATGCTGAATTCAGCAAGTCGATGACGACCCAGTCAATACTACCAACACACCACCACCACAACCACCACCCACTTTATACCCCACGCGTATATATTTTGGCAGACACGAGTTATAGTCCATGCTGCGTTGACACCATAGCAGCCAAACACGTCAACGCCGACCTCATTGTTCATTTCGGAAACGCATGCCTTAACCCTGTCAAAGATACACCGGTAGTTTATATTTTTGGAAAAACGGTGCTGGACTTGGACAAAATCCTTGCTCAGTTTAGGGCCAAGTATGATGAAGGTGATAACAGCAGCAGTAGCCAGAAAATCTTGTTTTTGTATGACCCAGAGTATGAGTTTGCGTTAAGTGGGTTTGTCGAATCAATGCTCAAACCAGAGTTTCCAAACGTCGTGTCTACGTGGATCGAGGCTGAGGATGCTGAAAATGATGAGCTAATGACTGTTATTCCTCCCCGAAAACCTATCCTTGGACCAAATGAGACTGTTGTTGAAAAATCAAAGATTCCTGTTCGAAAGTATGCGCGTCAGTCGTCGTCACCTACAAGCGACAACAACTATAACGAGAACGACGAAGATGATGATCTCTCCGAGTACTCCATTTTTTACGTAATGTCGCCAAACCCCTCCTCCTCCTTCCTCTTGCATCTAACCACCATCGTCTCAGAAGTCCATCTTTTGGAAGCTCCCGCCCTTGATACCCTCACCTCCCCACATGCCTCACTCTCGCGACGGTACCGGTACATGAGCATGGCACGGACCGCATCCACCATTGGTATCCTAATCAATACGTTATCATTGCGCGACGTGGGCGGGGCATTGAAATCGGTTCAAAATTGGATCAAGGCCGCCAGCAAAAAGCATTACACGTTTGTTGTGGGTAAACCAAACGTTCCCAAATTGGCCAATTTTGATGTTATTGATATTTGGGTTGTTTTAGGGTGCCCGCTAGGAGGAATTATTGTGGATTGTGAAGAGTATTATAAGCCAATTATTACGCCGTATGAGTTAAGTCTGGCGTTACAGCCTGTGCCGGTGTGGAGTGGGAAGTGGTTGATTTCGTTAAAGGCCGTGTTTGATGGGATGAGTTTGTATGAAGCTGGGACTGGGACTGATAATGCTGAAGACGATGAGGGTGAAAAGGGTGACGAGGTATCGGAATACAATGAAGATGAAGATGAAGATGCGCCAGTGTTTGACACAGTTACAGGAAAATACGTATCCAACAGCCGCCCTTTACGGCGCCGAGTTGAGCATATTGACATTCAACAAGAGCCAGCAGCAACCTCCTCCTTCTCCTCCTCCTCCTCCCCTTCGTCGTCGTCGCCGTCATCTGAACCTCACGAAAACAAAAACGCCGACGGAACAAAATCACTTATCGTAAAACACTCTTCACAACTCGTAATCAAAAACACAGTCTCGACTGCCGCAGACCATCTTTACAACAAGTTATCGTGGACTGGACTTGGGAGTGATTTCAGTACCAGTACCAGTACTACCATCGATAAAGGGCAAAATGAAGTCGGACATGAGGATGAAGATGAGGATGAAGATGAAGATGAGGATGAGCGAGTGGAAAGAGCAAGGAAAACCCAAGGGTATGCTGTACTTGAAAGAGGCCGAGGAGGGGTTGCGAGAGGGTATAAAGTCAATACTGAGGATGAACGAACTTGAATTTTTGATTTGATTTGATTTTTTATTCTTTTTTTTTTTTAAAAAAAAATTTAAAAAAGATGGATATATTCGGTATTTTTGATGTCGGATCTTGGACAAATTGTACAGTGGTTTATATAGGTTATTGAACCGTTATTCAGTTAGACTATTTTTCATTTACTAAGTATACGTAGTAGACAATTCTGATTTTGAATTTTCATGATTTCCCTTCAAGTTGAAAAAGAATCAGAAATAATAATAAAGATCCATATCCATATCCATATCCATATCCATATCCATATCCATATCCATATATATCTATATAGTACTATATATATCCAATTTACAAAAAAAAACTCTCACAAATATCGACTTACAGTAGACTATACCACTGACTACCAGTATTGCAAACTCAACTCAGCTCAACGAATTATAAATTTAGGTCAAAATAAAATGTATACAAAGTAACTTTTTTTTCTTTTCAATCTTTATAATATTAATAATTGGATAAGAAACTTATGGCCGCTTTGATTGGCCTGGTCGTTTCGAAGGTACGAAAATACTAGCTGATTTTTTAGGTCTGGGAGGGATAAAGACTTTGGGATGCGATGGTGGTTGTTGTTGTTGTTGTTGTTGTTGTTGTTGGTTATTAATATTAACATTACTGGTGGTGTTGGTGGTGTTACTAGTATTACTAGTGTTGGTGTTGCTAGTATTGCTGTTGTTGGTGTTGCTGTTATTGCTGCTGCCACCTGGTACACTATAACTATGTTGCTTACGCTTTTGCTTTTGCTTCTGCTGTTGTTGTTGTTGTTGTTGTTGTTGTTGCTGTAGCTGTTGAAATATCTGAGGCCTCTGCTGTTTCTTTTGCTTTTGCTGTTGTTGTTGTTGTTGTTGTTGTTGATTGGAATTATATCCTCCAGGGCCGGTAGATGCCGACGGCTTATTATATGGCGGGTAAGAGCTATTTCCAGCAAGCCCCCCAGTAGTGGTAGTAGCGGCTGGACCAGATGGTGCAGCATTAGCTGAGTTTGCAGAGCCCGCAGACCCTGTTGGACCTGCATTATTGTAGGGCCTGTTTGAAGGCCCTTCACCACTTTTTCCA
>JAJMKT010000179.1:16734-31008 GCA_030563985.1 Geotrichum restrictum
AAAAAAAAAAAAAAAAAAAAAAAAAAGAAAAACCGTTAGTAGCTGATGCAATTGGAATCCCTGGTTAAACACTTACCGGTTGTTCATACGGACGAGGAGCTTGGGCGTTGCTTCGAAAAGGAAACGTAGTGTTGTCTCGCTGCTGTTGATTTTTGTTGCCCTCAGCACGTCTAGGTTTGTTTCTATCATTTGATCCAGAACCGCGTGCTTGCGAACGATCTTCCTTAAGCCTCTTGTTATTGTCAATACTACTTCGCTCGATCCTCCTCTTACTTCCCACACCAACACCAGGTTCTCCATTATTAGAAGGCAAAGACTTGTTAAACGCTTCGGGCGCTCTAGGTGGATAAGAGTTCTGCACACTGCGTTGTTGTTGTTGGTGGTGCTGAGAGTTCGACGCATGGCGGGCTGTTGAGCTGCCACCTACTGAATTCAAAAATCCTGGCTTGCACACTGTAAACATATTTCGGCTCTTTGCATCATCAATCAACCGTTTCCATACAGGGCTTGTTACAAGTGACCGCTCGTTACCAAAAATCCAAAGTGCCGACTTGGCACGCGTGATAGCAACATTCATACGACGCGTGTCGTTCAAAAATCCAACCCCGCGCGGGTCCGCCTCTGCACGTACCGTACTAATAATAATGATGTCCTTTTCTTGACCTTGGAAACCGTCAATGGTATTGAAATCAACGTCACTGAGGGCGATGTTTCCAAGCTGAGCTTCAAACACTTTTTTCAGCAAAGTCACTTGCTGCTTATACGGCGAAATGATGCCCACTTTTCCAGCAATAGACTCGTGGCCAAGCTTCTCCTGCAATGCTTTGTAAAATTGATAAATTGTCTGGGCCTCGGACTTATTGAACAGTGACTTTGTGCGCTGAGACTTTTCTTGCGCTCCACGAACATCAAAAAATCGATAAGGTGTAAAATATTGTGAATCATGCCAGTCTCTTTTGGTTCGATCAAAATTGGTGTCGCCCGTAGTGAGCTTTCTAGCGTAAAACTCTCGGCTCGGAAACTGTGCAATCTCAGGATGCATACGGAACTGAACGTTGAGCATATGAACTCGTGTTGGATGCTTGTTGAACATGCGAACAAAGAGCGACTGTTCATACTTAAGCGATGCTGCATGTTGGGACAAAACGGTAGGAGGAAGCTGATTTGGATCTCCGACCATGATGCATTGCTTGCATCCATACTTGAGAGGAATCAAGGCAGAAAGCTCAATACACTGTGCAGCCTCATCAATGATCACTGTGTCAAATTTCATTCCAAGGGATAGCAACACAGAGTGAGAACTACCAGAAAGCGTAGCACAAATTACTTGAGCACTGCGCAAAATATGGGTTTGCGCTTTTCGGCGCTCGATATCGCGCTTGCGAGATCTCACCTGAAGCTGCTCTCGCTGAATGTCCAGCTTATGGCCAGTCTCTTTGATCTTCTTGGTGTAAGAAAATATTTCGAGTCGAATAGCATCAATCTCCTGGGCACTCCCAGCAGTGGCTTGCTTTTCTCGCAACTCCTCACGCTTTGCTATATTCTCATTTTGCTCAGTGCGAAGAGACCCATCATATTTTTCATTTGCTTCCTGTTCTAGCGCTTCCAGTCTCCTGTCAACCAACTCTTCCAATGTTAACTCACGGACACTATTATTTATAGCATCACTTCGTCCCAATCGAACGATACCAGGATGAATCACCTTCTTGTCTGCGCCAACAATTCCGCCTTTCAGTCGAAGAACAAGTTCATCAACAGCTGCATTAGAAGGTGCACATATCAAAATTCGTTTCATGTTTTCAAGATCATCTTTGCCTTCGTTATTTCCTCCAGAAATAGACTTGAAAGCCGGAATATTCGGCGCCTCGGTTTTGCCTTCTGTCAAAAATGAACCGACAATTCCAAGAATGGTCTTGGTTTTACCAGTACCAGGTGGGCTATAAAACGTTAGATGGCGAACTAGAAAATTGAAAAAAAGGTACTTACCCCTGAATGAGAGAAAATCCACGCGAATAGCGTGTGCTAATAATGGCCTTTGCTTGAGATTCGTTGACACCGTAAGTAGCAACTGCCTTCGAAATCTGCTCTTTAGACGGTTCCATCGCCTGAGAAGGAGAAGCATTCATTACATCAGAACTAAGGTCATAAAAAGGTATACCCTTAACTGAGCAATACTCTCGCTCGATAGTGGTCAAACTCGCAGTCCTCAAAACATGCAGCTCGGTCGATAAATTCAGATGGTTGTGCATATTCATAGGAGGATCTTCCACACGTAAAGCAAGCTCAGCGTACTCAGCATTGCTATTTTTCAGCTCTTTGATTTTAGCAAAGCAATGAGGAACATCAGGAGAGGGATAAAGAGGCTCAGGGCTGTCTTGGGGATAATAGCTGAGAACTAAAAGATCAGAATCACCAACCTTGATATCTCTCAAATACGAAGAGGCGACAGAAGCACGGATTTCATAAGCTCCATTTCCTACCAGAGTTTTGTTTGCCAAAGTGATTTTGAATGGCTTCTCATTGCCTTCCATTTTACTTCGTCGAATACCCTGCCAGCATTCAAGCATAAGTAAGGGCTCGAAAACACTTTGATACTCAGCGACAGACGTAAAAACATCAGGAACCTTTTTGGCGTCAGATATGAATGGCTTTCCGGTTTTTTGAACTTGGGGCACTTCAGAAGTAGCATGGTAATCCCAACTGAGAATTTGCTTATAAAGCGGGTTCAAATCAATGGACAATCGAGCACGCATATTCCTCTCTTCACGCTCTTTCTCACTAAGAGCATCGCGCATTATAATCCGGCGTGAACTATTGCCCACTCCAATAGTACCAACAGGATGTTTCTCAATGTTTCGTATTTTGTGAGTTCCAATAACTTTCTTGACAGTAAATAAGCCATCTCCATCAGAGTCGCTGCTCTCTTCAGAGGAAGACTCATTGCCTTTCGTTTTACTGACCGCGGCCTGTCGTCCAAACTTGGCATTACTGTTGAAGCCAGCAGGGCGCGCAGGATGAATGTCTTTAGAAGCTACCTGAGGCACTGCGCCGCGCGAGGTCTTGATTTGTGCTCTTAACGTTTCCATCATACTGGTTCTCACCGCACTGCCACTAACAGCGTGAGGTTGGACAACGGCTGCGCTGTTTCCAAGCACCGCTTGAACTCCAGGTTTGGCAAAATCCAAAATCGATCGCTGCTGTGGTTTCTTAGATGCGGGCCTTGTCTTTATTTCTACAACATCGGGGGTAGTGTCCGGCTCAGAAGGTGTGGTAGAGCGTCGCATTGCCCTTTCGGCCTCTTCAATGGTGAAAGCTCCGCAGTCAACCAAGAGACGTGTCAACTGAGCCGTAGTAAGAACATTTTCAAACCCACGAGATCTACTTGCCATTTGAGTGAAAATTTGCACTAGAGCTTGAGAGGGCTTCACATCAAAAGACTTCATTAGCCCAAGAACAGAAATAATGATAGTAAAGCAGGATAAAATCAGCGCTTCATCGCGAAGACGAAGCAGACGGCACATCTCCGTTAGACAATCAATAACCGGGTTCAGTAAAATGTAATTGTTGCCTGTTGAAGAATCAATATCCGCAGGCATCAGTGACTCTAGCAATCGAAAATAGTCTACCAGTTCTCCGCTGTAGTCCAAAAGATCTCTCATAAACTCAAGCATAAAATCATTTTTGAAGAAAGCAGCCCATTTTGGTGTTGTTTTGAAAGTCTTGGCCAAAAATTTCCATGTGGTTTGCCAATAGATGAGTAGTTCGTTATTGGATCCGGAAGATAAAACATTTTTTTTATTCAATACTCCTCCTTTTGCACCAAATAGACACTGCGAAACATCTTGCGCTACTTTAATGAGTTTGGGGTAGGGAGGAAAAACGTAAACATTGTTAACTCTTGTGATTCCTGTACTAAGAAGAGTGAGAGAACGCTTTAAGTCAAAGTTGAACATAGCCGACAAGGCGCTGAGTCGATCATCAGAATCAAATGCCTGGCAAAGAATATCAACAGCAGATTGATTAACATCTTGGTGAACTGAGTACATATTTAAAATGATGGAGAGGAGAGCATCATCATCTTGCAAAACTGGCAGTAGATTCTCACTGTCAAACTCACCTATTAGCCTCATCGTCTGAGCGGCATTGGTAACCACCTGAATGGAAAACTCTCCTCTAGGCATTACATGCAATTCTTCCGGACGTCGGGGTGGAGGACGAACAATAAATGGAACTGCTTTGATTGCCCCCAAAACAGTAATTGCGAGTTGTGTATCTTGGACCATGTGTTTGTTCATTTGGGCCCATAAGCTGGAAAGGCCATCTCTAGATTTTTCCTCATCAAGGGAGACGGTACTATCCTTCAGACCGGGGTTGTCAGGGGTACCAGAAACAACGTCCAACAAAACGGAGCTATATATCACGTTCAAGGCTTCACCAGGTATGTCGACATTAGTAACTTTGAACTGTGTGTAACTTTCTAAGATCTGGGGTGCATATTGATAGCACATTTGTTTCATAGGAGTGCGCTGCAGTCGCTGGACCTGGGTCACAAAAGGAATGAGATCTCGAATATCGACCTTGAGACAGATATGGAAGACGTTCAAAATAACTGTCAAAACCAGCTCCTCCTCGTATTTCCCTTTTAACTCAGCCGCACGGTCAAAAAGTATTGGAATAATAACCTGCCCACATCGCTGAAGGCTGGTAGCATCGCAACTTTTCAGCAAAGGCACAATCCAATCAATCATGTCACTGGGGGTCTGTCGGGGCTCTAAGGGATTCTGCGATATTTTGCTCGTCCATGCGCTAGGGTCGCTAAAAAACGAGTTTCCCCGGATCGCATTTACAATATATTCCACAGATATTGGAGTGATCAGAGGCCATATTGATGCGCCCAACTTCTCAATTAAAGTCCCAAAGGCTAACAAAGTAGCGGGCAGAGAGCGTTTGGGAAGTTTTAAAATGCAATCTGTGAGCAGACGAATGATGTCGTGCGGCCTCCCGCTCAATCGCTCAATAAATACAGACTTGTCAACAACACGGATCAATATAGTAAACATCGACCAAAACCGTCGCAAGGCTTCTTCAGATAACTGACGGTTTGAAACATCTTCGACTACATCGTCAACTGCTTGCACAAGCATGGCATCAAAATTTTCTGTCGATGAAAAGCTAGCTTCTTTCATTTTAGCAATGGTGAGTTCGGCCCATATTCGCTCCTGCGAGTCGGAGCTAAATAGAAAGGAGATGACGCCTGGAAGAAGATCGGGAGGGCGGATGCTGGGCGAGGATGGAGACTGGATTCCAAAGAAAACGCTTTTAAAAGTATCATGAAGTGTATCGTCCTTCAGCAGGCGTGGAGCGCAAAGGCATTCAAAAAGAGTAATAAGTTCCTCTTTGAAGTCACTGGGCCTAGGATTTGGCAGCTCCTTAACTCTTTCAGACATTGATTCGAGACGAGCAAGAATTCGAGATTGATTCCAATGCTCAATAGATTTCATAAGTTCTTCGACAGTATCTAGATCATAATTGTACGTTTCTAACATAATCTTTTCAAATTCTAATAGGGCGAGATGAAATTTTCGAGGGCATCTTGGACAACGGGCTAACTGGCCGGCGAGAAATGACTGGTACGCAGCCAGATGGTGAGTATCGGGATATGCAAAAATTACTAGTGATTTAAGAGCTGGTTTCTCGAGCTGAGAGTTGCAAAAGACGTGGGCATCATCCCCCAGTTTTGAGAGAAATCTCAGACAGGATCGCAGTGCTAGTTGTTGAATGTTATTATCATTCGGATTATCATAACTTTCATCGACCAGGTTTTGAACTTCAGCCAGTTGATCCTGAGGTATCACAGAGGCTCCCTCAGACATATTGAGGAAAAGAGGCAGATAAATAGAGGAGAGAGATGTAACAGCTGAAAGAGTCCAGCTAGTCCATGTACCGCGCCTTTATGTTTTTAAAACAGGTCTTGAGGTAAAGGAAAAAAATAGATCGCGCTGAACATTAGCTCAAATTATCCTCGTCACGTGTCTGATCTTGGAAATTTTAAATGTAAATTTTACCGATACCATAAACTGTTATTTAAATCTTTTTACTGTATTTAAATTGCCATATTGGACTAATTTATTGTTTACTACTGTACAGGCTACCATTGGAGAAAAAAAAAAATACTCGACGCGCGTCTCTACGCGACATCATCTCAAGAATAAAATTCAGCGATTCGAATTCTTGTTAAATAATAATATAATAGCCCAGATTCATGTAATACTTGTCTACTTTCTACTAGAATTCTGGCCTTCGTATATGTAGTCTAAAAGAAAATCGAGATTAAGCCCGACTTGCTTCAGTTGCGTCGACTGCTCTCGAGTGATGTCGGCACACGCGATATAGATGTCGGATTTAGGATCAATGTTGTATAGTTGTCGGGCAAACATGATGACAAAATCTTCAACCTCTGCTTTCGCCCATTCGACTATACTACTGGAGGATTCTTTCGTAGGATAGCAGGCTTGGTAAATGTCAACTGTGGTCCGAATCATCCTGAATTGTATAGTTGCAAGCTGTGCAATGTAAGCAGGAATATCTCCCTTGAACTCAACTTTTTTGACGCGGTTGCCAATTAGTGTTCTGCGGCTACCGAGGAACGTCTTTTTTACTACTTCAGCCTGGCCAAGCTGAGTGAGAAGTTGAATGTGATTTTTGAGTTTACTTGGGCCCAAAAAATCGTGCGTGATATCTGCCAATAAAATGTCTGTCACCTCTTTTGTGCGGAGGTCCAACTTCACTTTCAAAATTTGAGACCGGAGAGTTTTGATGTCGAGGTTAGCCAATGAATTGCCGTTAGTAGCAGAAAATCCACTTGGGCCAGCAACACTTCCGCTTCTACTCTTTTGCACTGCAATACCAAGGTTTCCTCCTACTGCCAAAGTTGCTGATGAATTTTGAGCAACAGCGACAACTGCAGGCGACATGTTGTAGACTTGTCCAAGCTCTTTGAGGTTTTTCTGTATAATTGCAACAGCTTCATTGAATTTTCGGTGGGCGATTTTCACATCCAAGTCGTTAATTAGATCGTCTACCTCGCGAAGGTTCCTTGTCCGTTCAGAAACGTCTATAGATGCGTGACGCTTGTGCCCATTTGGCTTTTTCTCGTCCACCCCTCTTCCGTTATCTTGATTGCGGGTTTTCTGAAGACCCTGAGGGCCTGCTGTCTTTCTAAGTTCTCGAATCGCACGTTTATAGGCGGTCATGACTTTGCCTAAGGCGTCTGGCACCTCCGTCTTATACACATATGACATATTGCCCGCTGCTACAAGAAATCCGTTTAGTCGCTGTCCAGGGCTCTGGCTATGGTTAAGGGGAACATGTTTGCCTCTGTCGCCTCCGGAAACACTTAGGTCTTCAATCTCTATCTCTGATAATGGCCAGCACATATCAGCTACAAGGTTTTGTGTTGGTTGAACGTTCAAAGAAGTTTCGTTACGATGGCGTTTTTTGCTCGCTATCAGAAGATGGTCACTTAGAAGAACAACATGAATTGGCTGTAGTGGCTTCCATGTAGCGGCATGCAATTGGTACCAACCCGAACTTTCAAGCAAGACGTGTCGGCCAGGGGCTGCTGGTAGGTATTTTTGTGCTCCTTCAACCATTTTGAACAGTTTGTTCAAATCCTGCTGCCACATTCCTTCCAGCATGAGCACACTATTTCTATTGTTGTGACGCCCAGGAGCTTGAAGCCCACGGCCAGGCATTAGTCCATTCATCGAAGGTCTCCTGGTATTGTCCGCTAGGTCTGGCTTGAGGCTCTGTTCCTGGGCGGATGTTGCCAGATATTGTTCGGCATCTTCTTTGATTGCCGTGGTAGCGACATGGAAATCATTGACAAGTTTCCTAAGAGATTGGAGCTCAGTGCCTAGTACACTTATCTGAGTCCCAACAGTGAGAAAAGTCTTATAGTTTCCGTAAATCATATCCTTTCTGTCCACCACAAGTTTTTCTTGGAGCGATACCAGTCGATCAGCAAACTTTGAAATCTCCACATCTGTAGCGCCACTAAGACTTTTGGATATGAAATTTTTGGCATTGAAATTGGTCGAGTGAAGCACTTGGTGTTCTGCACTTCCTGTGGATTCCGGACCGCCGTCAGTTCTGGAGCCATTCTGATGCTGGGTCCCGCGGTCAGCATCAGGGCCATTCGGCTTCCTAACAGAAACAGGGGAAATGCGGTTGCTATGTCCTTGAGGCATAGGGGGGACGTCATAGTGTTCCTTTGTCACGCTCGATATCAACTCTTCAGCGTTCAATGGGAGAGCCGGAGCGTTCCCGAGCCCTGGAACCATCATAGGCACCCGGGAAGAAAGACGACGCTTGACAAGGTCACCGACCTATAGTGGAATTAGTATATGGAAGGTTTTTTGTTTGTTATGGAAAGTTTAAGCTCACCTTGTCTTTATCCTTTTGTGCAACCGCCAACAGATCGGGCGTTTCTGGAGTCAACAAATTTCCATAGCTTTTTTTGGGAGGCAGGGATTGTGAACCATTTTGAGGCGTTATATTCTGTCTATGCTTGCGCAAAGATTCCTGGGGAGCTTCGGCCATTATACAAATATAGATCGCGACTATGGGGGAGGGGAAGTGCGCACGGGTGGAGTTTGAGATATATAACTGTGAGGTGGAAGTAACTGACCAGGCGTAACTTGTATGCTGAGTCATTATTTCATAAATAAAATATGATTAGTAATTTATTAGTAACTCTACTTTCTGCCGTTAACTTTTTTTCTGCGCTGCTTTCACTTTTCAATTTTCACTTTTTCACCTTCTCGCGGCGACCTTCACCAACCACCTTTTATCAGAAATAGCCCGTACTTTACTTTGCTTTCAAATAGTTGGTAAGCGAATTATATGTACCTTTTAGTGCTCTTGGTAGCTGGAATTTCTGCTCGGTTGTAATATTGGAATAAAAAACACGAACTTTCTCATTGAATTCCCATTCCAGTCATGTCCGTAACAAGCGATGAGCTCAACTACTTGATATGGAGATATTTGCAAGAATCAGGTAGGAAATACTCGCGTCTTTCAGTGCTTGAAGTGCTTGACGTGTCTTTTTATTTGCTAATGTTTACGGTCTAGGTCATGAGCTGACTACTTATGCTTTACAGAAAGAAACTCGAGCACACTTGTTGGATGACCGGTTCGCCAAACATATTTCCATTGGCGCCTTAGTTAGTATTGTGCAAAAGGGGATTCAATACATGGAAGTGGAGGCCTCAATAAAAGAGGTAGGTTCTTGTCACTCTCTGCCTTGACATCGCTGACAATTTTAGGATGGTGAAATAATTCAAGACGAGAAGCCATACACACTCTTTGGCGCACTCCATATCGACGGTCAGGAGCCAAAAGAAAATAATAACGCGCCTCAAACTTCAGAAAATCAACACGAAACCTCAGAATCAAGCACAAATGGTAATGCGAAGATCGCTGTGGAAGGCACAGGGATTCTCGACTCAGAATCTACGAAACCCAGTACTAGCGCACCTGGCTCAGACAATCACAAACAACATACTCCCACAGAAGATCAAATGGATCTAGATGTGCCAGAAATAAACGCTACAAATAGTGCTGACTCCGAACCACAAACGCAAGTGCGACCGGGAACGTCCGATGCTAGTGTCGACGTGCAACTTATTGAGACGCCAAAGCCACTAATCAACCTTTCTCAGTGTTACGAGGGAAATCCTGTGGAAGCATCTGAATGGTCTCCGGTTTCTTCTACGACTCTAGCTGTAACTTCATCTGATTTAACTGCAACACTCTTGACTTTCCCGTCTGTCATTACTGAAAACAACCAGCCAACGTCAACAATTAGGCTGCAGCACGCAGCAGTCGAAGAGCCTTTCGAAAAAAACATAACCGCCGTATCTTGGAACTCCACTGGCACGCTGCTAGTTACTGGCGCTTTCGATGGACAGATGCGACTTTGGACGTCTGATGGCAAGCTGCGGCATAATTTGCCTCTGCATCGAGCCCCAATCCTCGTTATCAGATGGAACCTTCCCAATACCTTAATCATGTCGGTAGACTGCACAAACACCGTAGTCATTTGGGACGCCTACAGCGGGGATATTCGACAAACATTCCAGCATATCAATAACAATGCTCTGAAATACGACGAAGGCTTGGTCAATGGAATTGGCGAAACGTCAGGCAGTCATATGAGCAATTCAGCGGTATCAGTGGGGACTGATGCGGATTGGATTGACCATCTGACTTACGCAACAACTGGAGATAACGCGTGTATCATCGTTTATAAAGTCGGTGAGCGCGGCCCACTACTAAGATTCAGAGGCCACACGCAAGGTATCAACACACTTCAATTTGATCCAAAGACGCAACTGTTGGCATCGGGATCAGATGACCGCACAATTCGAATATGGCACGGCAAATCGCCGACATCAGTCATGACGCTGACAGGGCACTTAGGGCCCGTCGTCTGTACTCGATGGCTGCCATCTACAGGAATAATATCAGCACTTGATCCCGCTGCTCTTGGCGGAGCCCGGCTTGCTTCGGCATCACTCGATGGCACACTTCGAGTCTGGGATCCCAGCAAGGGAGTGTGTCTCGCTGTTTTGTCCCTACATGAAGCACCTATTTTCGCGTGCGAGGTCAGTGCTGACGGTAGACTGATTGCTTCGGGTGGATTAGATGGAGTTCTTGTTGTATGGGACGTTTCCGGCATGACTGGAATCGAGCGATCCGCTATATTGGCTGCTCAGGAACCTACTAAAAAGCTAACAGATGTTAGTGGAGCCGTGCACGCAGTAGCGCGATTTGAATTGGCGGCGGTGAAACCTGAGAAAGAGGTCCAAGAACTTGCCAAAATCAGCAGCGAAGATGAGGCAGCGACTGTTAGTTCAAGTTCAAGTGTAATTTCTAAGCGGGCACCGTCAGTGAGTGAACAGATTAACTCCATTTCGTGGAACTCTGACGGGACACGACTGTTTGTGGGATTTACGAGCAAGTCTGTGGTCATTGATACCACATCGTTAGCTTTATAGCAGTTTGGATTCTTTCAACAATCTTTCTTTTGTAACATACCATATATTCATAGGTGGAGTATACTTGATGGCGTTTGTCTTGTAAAAGAGTGAGATTTATCAGAGGCCTGTGCTGCGATTATTAGTATGGATGAATCAGTCCTGACTCATCAATCATTAAAATATATGAATTTTTTTTTTCATTTTTTTCATTTTCAACGTTCTTTGCGTATAGATCAAATGTCAAGTCCTGTTGAGCAAAATAAAAGCGCAGAACTTCCCAGTTTAGAGCCTGGTATGGCTGAAAGCATTGTGGTTGTTAAGCCATATACACCGTAAGTACTTGAAGCTATCAGTCGCGAAGACTTGCTAACAAAGTGATAGATCTGTCTACGCAAAAGACGAGTTCGATGCGAGTGACGCGAGTCAAAGCGATGAGCACGAAGATGACGAGTCGTTTGTTGAAATCCACCGACTACGCACAGTCCAAATGGATCGCACGCCACCTCCTCAGTCTAAGACCATAAATTTTGAGGATCTGGACGACACAAATGAGGGCCTTGTTGAAATGGTAAGTTTGTGTGCTACTGCTGCTGCTGCTAGCATGCTTTTTAGTTATTAAGACTAACCGTTCATACAGCGAGGAGAAGGTCGATACTTTGGTTCGATGGATGATGTGGTCCTTCCAAAGTGCAAAAATTGTGGAGAAAGAGGTCACTTTAGGGCCCAATGTTCCGTGATAGTTGTGAGTATACACCCTTTATTTTTGACAACCAAGCGTATATGCGGTACTAATGCTAGGAATCATATGAATTTAGTGCGAATCTTGTGGTGAAAAAAACGAGCACATAACTCGAAACTGCCCTAAATCAAAACGATGCTCAAATTGTGGTAAAATTGGCCATTTACGACCTGACTGCAAAGAAACATCCCAGACGATATACTGCCATCGATGCAATATGAAAACGCATACTGAAGAAACTTGCCCCCAGATCTGGCGCAACTATTTAGTCTCGCGTAAAGCGACTCCGAGATATCCAGCAGTGGTGGCATGCTACAATTGTGGCGACGAAGGTCATTACGGAGATGACTGCATGCAATCACGACAGTTTCAGTTACGGTTCGTTGATCCGTCGGCGTTCAGTGGCAAAAATCTCACGAGTGGGAAAATCAGGTCCAAGTACGAATCCAAAGTCAAGAAGCATAAAGAGAGTGCTGCCAACAAGAGTAAGATGTATGACGATGAATATTCACGCGACTACCGTGGAAATAATAATAATGACTATAGGAATGACTACCCGCGACGGCAGTCTGAAAACTATCCTCGAGGGGGCTATGATAGAAACTACTCGAACAATGGTAGGCATTCTACTGGAGGAGGAGGAAGCAGCGGGAGCGGGAGCGGCAGTAAAAGAAAGTACGATTCGTACCAGGAGTCAGACAGGTATAGAAACAAGCGACACAGTGCAGATTCGAGCTATTCAGGAGGGCGACCCAACTACGAGAAGTATGATAACTACGACGATTCTCGGTCCAACCACGGCGGTAGTAGCAGTAGTAGTAAGAGCAAGAAGAGCAAGTTTGGGAACGCAGGCAGCAACATTTCGAAAAAGTTCAGGGAAATGAAGGATACGACGAAGAAGATGTTTAAACGCAAGTAAGGTGTTTTATTTATTCAATTGCTCGGGATACTCTGAGCATGTTTAGTCCATGGTGTATTTTAATTATTCATTGATTTTCTCCTATAATAACTACTCTGGCTTCCGAAACCTCCGTCATAATACATCATAGTATTTGACTAAAATCTAAGGGACAACACTGATTCTTACCGCCGTATATTTTGGTTAGGTAAAAGCCTGATAACTTCCTTTTCAGCGAGTACCACCTATATAAAAGCAAGTCAGATAAATTCATGTTCGACATCATCCTGACAAGGTCTTGTTCCGTCGCTCGACTGTTGGCTTGTAACTTCCAATCATTAAACGAGTAGTTCAAAGGCAAATCCAAGCCAATTGGTCCCTTGACGATATCGTATTCACTCATATTATTCGAAATGCCAACACCATATCCCATCAGGAATGCGAACACGCACGATATTACAACTTTTTCATCAACATCTGTGTGGTTCATGTAATTCCGAGCAATGGTTGGCGTCACCATGATTCCTCCGTTTTCCTCGAGTCCGATCATGTACTCGGTATTTGTGCTGCGAGTAATGCATCGCTGGAAACCAGCTAATGGTGATAGTTGAGCAAAAGCCAACGTAACATACACAACAGTTGAGTAAAGGAATATCGATATATGAGCCTTGATCATTGTCTCGGTTTCGCCGCCAGTTGAGGGGTGTCTTGGGTATCTGATGTAACACGAGCTAGGTTAACTGAGTATCGCTAGCTAGTGGAACGGAGTAACAGTGCAAGTCCAATATTACCACAGTAGGTGAAGAGGAAAGAACATATCACAAGTAATAAGACGATGGTAGTGCACGAACCCTATTCCTGCGATTCTCAACATTGGGTGCTGAGCTTGATGCACTCTTTGTCGTTGACTCATAGGAGTCATAGCTATAAAGTGCAATACGGCGCGAATCGTATGTTGCGGCTTCCGGACGGTTGGTGAGAAGAGCAACGTTCGGACGACGTTTATTTACAAGGTATTATCTACCCCCGATACATGGATCAACCACGAGGTTATTGCTGTCTCCAAAAAAGATAAGCACTGAGTTCTAGCTAGGGACGGTGAGCGACTGGGGTAGACGCGTCCCCTCTAAACACATCATATATACAGGTACTAAATAGACTAGTTAAAACAAATCTACGTCCCATACTGATTCTTCAATATCCCGTTCTGACTCATCATAAATGCAACTAGACTAAAATCAAGAGGACGTCCTGGTCCTGGGCTAGATCTGTGTAGTTGCCTTTCTTGAAATGGTTGACCCTTGTAGATCGTGTCTTTTGGGTAGCTATAGTATAGGTAGGACAAAAAGTGACTGTCATGTACAGTACAATATGCCGGTAGGGCCTGGAGTTGGAGTAGTTGAAGTCGTCTCATTGCTCTCATCATATTCCTAGTACTGTAACAAGCGACAAAGCCAATGTTCAAAAGTCTTTCAATGTGCTAGGGCGTTAATATTCTGCTAACGATCGATTCAAGGTTGAATTCGCAATGTACCAATGTGATTTAACAGTGTGCTTTACCTGACTAGTTAGCTATATACTATATAGTATGGCCA
>JAJMKT010000179.1:31108-42552 GCA_030563985.1 Geotrichum restrictum
TTTTTTTTTTTTTTTTTTTTTTTCACATCACGATCAAAACAATGAAGTCTTTTGCTAGAACCTCTGCGTCCGCCATTAAAGCATATCGTACCAGGTCCATTGCTTCTCCTGCTCTGGCTTTGCGTACTTCGCTTGTGCCAAATGCTATGAGAAAAACCTATGCTTTGTCTAAACCAGCAGCTGGAACAACGGCGGCATCTTATTCGACAACGGCTAATGAAGTCCATCTCACAACCGACACCTATCCCAACCTCAAGAGAGGCGATTACGCATCTGTAAGTTTTACTCTCCGATCTCACTTATTCACCTTTTTTTTGGGGGGGGGGGGGTTTTATACTAACAGAGGCTTTTTTTTTTTTTTTAAAAAAGCTCACGGAGCAAGACGTCGAGTTCTTCAAAAGCGTCTTGGGTGCCCCCACTTCCGTCATTCAAGACGCCGAAGATTTGGTCTTCCACAACGAAGACTGGATGAGAAAGTACCGTGGATCATCCAAAATCGTGCTCAAACCCAAAACTGTCGAGCAAGTCAGCCAAATCCTCAAGCACTGCAACGACCGTAAACTAGCCGTCGTCCCCCAAGGCGGTAATACAGGCCTCGTTGGTGGATCCATCCCCGTGTTTGACGAAATCGTCTTGTCCCTCTCAAACATGAATAAAATCCGGTCTTTTGACCCCGTTTCGGGCATTCTCGTTTCCGACGCCGGTGTCATCCTCGAAAACGCAGATAAGTTTCTCGCGGAAAGCGGGTATATCTTTCCACTTGATTTGGGAGCCAAGGGTTCGTGTCATGTGGGTGGGGTAGTAGCTACCAACGCCGGTGGCCTCCGATTATTGAGGTACGGATCGCTTCATGGAACAGTACTTGGCGTGGAGGCCGTTCTTGCAGACGGAAGTATTGTTCATAACTTGAGCACGTTGCGTAAGGATAACACGGGCTACGATTTGAAGCAGCTGTTTATTGGGTCGGAGGGAACTTTGGGTGTGATTACGGCAATCTCGATTTTGTGCCCAACTCGCCCAACGGCTACTAATGTGGCGTTTTTGGGATTGGAATCGTACGAGCAGGTGCAAAAGACGTTTGTTAAGGCCAAGAAGGAGTTGTCAGAGATTTTGTCAGCCTTTGAATGCATGGACAATACGTCTCAAGACATTGTGGCCCAGCATACTGACCTTCAAAGACCGCTTGCTGAAAAATACCCTTTTTACGTTCTCATTGAAACTGGCGGTTCTAACAAAGAACATGACGATGCTGTAAGTATTATTTGTTGTTTTCTTCGTCTCTTTTCTCTCTCTAACCTACAATTCGTTTTTTTTTTTCAGAAACTTGAAACTTTCTTAGAGAACGCCATGACCGAGGAACTCGTCGTGGACGGTGTGGTCGCACAAGACGCCGGCGAAATTTCCAACCTCTGGCAGTGGCGTGAACTGATCCCCGAGGCCTTGGGCAAAGGCGGTGGTGTCTACAAGTACGACGTTTCAATCCCCCTTAGCCAGTTGTACGACATTGTCGGCGATGTCAATGAACGACTCGAGGCCGCTGGCGTCATTGGCGACACCGAAGAGTTTCCTGTCATTGCCACAGCTGGGTACGGACACATTGGAGACGGCAACTTGCACTTGAATATTCCTGTACGCCGGTACGATAAAAAAGTCGAAAAGTTGTTGGAACCATTTGTGTATGAGTGGATTGAAAAGGTGCAGGGCTCGATCTCGGCTGAACATGGCTTGGGTTTTGCAAAGAAAAACTATATTCAGTACAGCAAAAACGAAGGGCTCGTCAATATGATGAAGGGCATTAAGAAACATTACGATCCGGTAAGTAGTGGCATGAAAGTCGCTTAAACAGATATCTTTTCACATGGCTAACTTGGTTTTTTTAGAACGGAATCTTGAACCCTTACAAGTACATTTGAAGCGTCAATTAAGCGGTAAATAATATATATGTTTTTCTTTTTTACATTTTTACATTTTTATTTTTATTTCGTAGAGTTCAATTTCAAGTTCACTCATAGGTCATGTAGAAATTCGCTCATTGATCATGTCAATGACCTCTTGAGACAGCTTGAGGGTGCCCAGGTATTGGTAGAAGCCTTCTATTATTCGATCAAACGATGCTTCGGTTTCTGCAAGAACTGATCTCATACCCTCTAGTCTTTGTGGCTCTTTGGATGCCAGTTCCCGCTTGTTGGACCAGTGAGCCGTAGGATTTTCGACAAACGCTCTTAGTGCTACAATGGCTTCAGTGAGCTTGTGTAGGATTTCGGGAATGTCCTTTTGTACAGTCCCATATTCATCCTCCTCCATTGACTTGAGTACAAGCATCGAGAGAGCAGCCACGGCTGTGCTTGTGAGTGTTGGATTTGGTATCAGTATATTTGCCCGACGCTCAATTGTGAAATGCAGAAACTTGGTAAAGTCAGAATCAAAAATGAATTCCAACTTTGTTGAATACTGGCGAAATTTCAAGTATGTTTCTGATTTGAGTTGTTCGTAAAAGCCAATCACTTCCTTTGAAGCCTTAGCGTTCTTGTCTTGCAGTCCGTCCATAATGTTGGCAGACTGGGTTTTGTGAATAAAAATATCTGCGTCTCTGATTGGAATAACGCTAGCTGAGGGCGTGGGCTTGCCCTCTTTCTTGGAAGGTGCGACCTTGACGTCAGTGGGTTTTTTGCTCTTCTTTTGAAGTTTCTGAAGAGGAACCAAAACGTCATTGAGTACGCCGAGGCATTCTACTTTGATCTCCGTCCAAATAGTAGTTTTGCGCTCAATGTCAAGAAAAATACTAATACGTCTTTTTTTGTTGTTGTATGCAATGACCGCCAGTTCATAGAAAGCAAGCATATGGACGAGCTGCCCCTTTTTATGCTTTAGACCTGTAACAAGGGATCCGTTTGGGTCGGACGACTTCGCGCTGATAAGCTCACCGCGATGTGAAGGACTCAATGTCATGTACACACTGAAGACTTCGTTGGTAAAGAGCCAAAGAAGCATGAGAATAAACGACGCCAGAGTGGTGTTGAAGAGCATGCCGAGGCTAATAGGAAGCCCTGAATAAATATCGGTATGG
The DNA here is from genome assembly GCA_030563985.1 of Geotrichum restrictum. NCBI lineage: Eukaryota > Fungi > Ascomycota > Dipodascomycetes > Dipodascales > Dipodascaceae > Geotrichum > Geotrichum restrictum. The sequence goes on from JAJMKT010000179.1 coordinate 34,176, forward strand.
TGAAGAGAGAAGATTCGTCTCGCAAAGGACAAGCTTACAGCCCAGATATAGCTGCGGAAGATGAGATAGATAATGGGAAACGCGGCATTGCAGGACACTGAAATGAAAGCAGCTTTTTTCGGCAAGTCTAAGATGTTCTTCTTAATTCGCTTTTTGGCAGCCAACTATACAAAAAGTTAGAGAAAAAAGGATACGGGATTGAAATAAAAAACCTACCGTTACACTTTCTTTATCGAATATGAGGCGATCAACATCGCTGTATACATGGCGAACAGCGGCGACCACTGCAAACAGGAAGGAAAAAAGGTAGAAGTACAGAAACCGTTCGTTCAACTTGGGTAGAGTGTACAAATTTCTAAGCAGAGTTAGCAGTGCCAACAAAGTCAATGGGAGAAGCAGGTGCTTACTGGTTTGGGGTCCTGATTCCAACATTGGACATGTTTGATTTATAGGAAAAGAAGAACAGAAAAGACGAAAAGTAATACACAGCAATGGTCATGAGGAACTGTTTCGAGAGGAAGCGGGCCCAGACTTCAGCAAATACGCTGGCATAGGGCAGATAATTTACTAAGTAATGTGGTCAGCAGCCATATTGAGGAAATTGAGCAACGTGAGAGAGGGATTCAATGACACATACAGTGAATTTTTTCTTTGCGGTAGACGGATACAAAAAAAAGGCCCATGAATATTAGTATCGATCTGAAGATTATAACGAATATCGACCAAGCCCATGAGACTATATTTGTTAGTTGAGCAGCTCCCAAGAGAAGAAATCGAACGACGAGAGCAATTTACATTTGGAAAAGAGTGTCAACAGAACTGAGCAGGCGATGGATGCAATTATAAGAAGCAGATGGATCTGATTGGTACGAGCAATCAGGGCCTCAGCAGCAAGTTTGTTATATTGCGGAGCTTCTATTGCCGTTGACTTTGGCAACTTTGAGACTCTCATAACGGCCATTGCTGAGGATTGTAGCGACGTAGCGACGTGAAAGGGTGGTTGCAGAGGGAATGTTTTGATTTTGACTCGAAGGTTTGGTTGAAAAATGTAAATTTTGGGTTCAGTAACAAAGATCACGTGACTTTTGTTTTTTTTTCTATAGTATAATAACATATATACGTAGTAGTGTACTTTGTTTGCCTGTGAATCTAGATTGACAAAGAGCAATTAGACTCCATGGTGCCATGTACTGCTATGGCTTGTTCTGAAGGCGCAGGAAAGGACCGGAACTTGTCTGAAAGGCTCTGAATAATGTACTATACCATTGTATGGAGACTCTGAACATAAAAACATCGTGGTCTCTCTGGAGTTATCGTTAACGAGTACTCAGTCGCGCACAGGGCAAAGGGTAAGTCCCAAGTGGGAATTCTTAAGCAGCTGAACAACAAACAAGACAAGAAATATGTTGCCAGGTCGCCTCTGAATCCATTCCGAATTCGTCTGCGATTTTCTTCTCTTTCTCCTCCCTCTTACTTTCCTTTGCTTTCAAGACCTCACGACTCCACGACTTGATTGACTCTCCCTCGTTTGTCTCAAGCTTATACAATGGGCCTGTCTACTGAATCAAAGGGACCAACGCTCTTTGGAGTGTCCTTGAAACTTCTTTCCCTGTGCACTGTAAGGTTTCGACCCCCTGGACAAGGTGGATCCACCTCCATATAATATGCGCAACTAACTCTGTATCATATAGCTCATGATTCAGAACTCGTCCCTCATTCTTGTAAGTCTCTGGCTCCCTCAATAATTTTTTCCCTCGGCTAACTTTTAAGGTGATGCATTATTCGCGAATCATGCCAGGCTACGACGCTGAAACACGATACTTTCCCTCGACTGCCGTGCTTTTGAACGAAATTTTAAAATTTTCGTTTTCACTGGCTGTCGCCGTCAAGCAAACTGGCTTTAAAAATACCTACAGAGAGGTTTTCTCGGGCGACTCTTGGAAACTATCCATTCCCGCTCTACTCTACACACTTCAAAACTCGCTGCAGTACGCTGCCGTTTCGAATCTCGATGCTACGACCTTCCAAGTTACCTACCAGCTCAAAATTCTTACGACCGCCTTTTTCTCGGTCACCATGCTCAACCGAAGTCTCTCTCGCAATCAATGGATTTCCCTCGTGCTCTTGACAACTGGTATTGCCATGGTCCAGGTGACTCCCGATGCTTTCCAGGACTTCATTTCCTCCGCCGCTTACTATGTCACTGGCTCCGACCCTGCGGGTGTTAAGGTTGCTCCAAATTCTGCTCCAAATTCTGGTGGGGCCGCACGGCTCCTAAGGCGTTCTGAGAGTGGCGATGACATGAACCCACAGTTGGGCCTTGTCTCTGTGATTGTTGCTTGCTGTCTTTCTGGTCTTGCTGGCGTGTACTTTGAAAAAGTTTTGAAAGGATCAAGTGCTTCGCTGTGGATTCGAAACGTCCAGCTGAGTTTTTACTCGTTGTTTCCTGCGTTTTTCCTTGGCGTTGTCTTCAAGGACGGCGCTCAAATTGCAGAGAAGGGTTTCTTTCATGGATACAATGGCGTCGTGTGGTCAGCAATCTTTTTACAAGCCATTGGTGGTATTATCGTTGCCCTTTGTGTCAAGTACGCCGACAACATTGCAAAGAACTTTTCAGCTTCCATCTCGATTCTCGTGTCTTGTGTTGCCAGCGTCTACTTTTTCGACTTTGTGGTGACACCCAATATTTTCATTGGAGCTTCCGTCGTGATTTTTGCTACTTATTTGTATGCCAAGCCGGAAGCAGTTAGTGTTGCAGACAAGCCACTTCTACCACGATCCAACTCGCCTGATTCTGATAACGGTGCTGCCGACAAGCGCGAGTAAATGTATTCTTTATTCAATGCACAAGTGGCTTAAACATATAGCGCGGGCTGTATTTTAGGTCACTAGGTTTTGCTTTCTTTTTTTTTTTTTTTTTTTTTTTCTCCCTTCCCAAAGAACATGGCTTTCATGATTTTGCACCATTTGCAATCGGCCACAAAACAGTCTAATCAGGGACAGGCAGATGCTTAATTAATATTGCAATAGGCAAAGGAATTGACAAATAGACGACATATTGAATATGAACAAACAAACAAATTAATTAACTAGGAAATCACGACTTTTCGGCAACGGAGTCAGTCCGGTCGACAGACTGGTCGACAGACTTGGCATCAATAACATGTATCTCTTCAGCGCTCATTTCAATTGCCTCTTCAGGGCCCTTGAATGTCTTTTTACCCTGGGCAAACCACAAAATGGTAGTATACAAGAGGACAATTCCAATAATGGCACAGGTATAGTTCATGGTGGAAGTAGTAACGGGGTTCAAGGTAGGGAAGAACATGGTTATGGAGATAAAGACGAGAAACAGCAGTGCAGCGCAGTTGATGATGGTGCCACGCAGTTCGCCAAGGTTCCAGGGGCGATCAGGATGCATGCTCAGTTTGTTTTTGCGGCCATAGAGCACGCAGCAAAGAATAGGAATGGCGTAGGTGACTTCATGGCCAATAGTCGTGATGGCAATAATGGTGTTAAACACAACGTTGGATGATAGGTAAAGAATGACAATGACGCATTGGATGGCGCAGGAGAAGAAAATGGCAGGGATAGGGACGTTGTGTTTTTCAGAAACCTGTGAAAAAAACTTTGGGAAAATGAAAGCTCCATCTCTGGAAAACGAGTAAATAGTGCGCGAGTTGGCTAGCGTCATACTGTTGCCGGCAATAATGGCAGCAAGAACGGGGACCAGGGTCAAAATGATGGCGCCGGGAGTCGAGCCTGTAGCGTTCTTGAGGAGCTGCAGGTATGGAACGCCTGTAGGTGAAGCAATCAAGCTGTCAATGTCGAAGAGGGAAGAGCAGAGGCAAATGATGAAGAAAAAGCCGTACAGAATTCCTGTACCCACGACTACCATCAGTGCTCTTGGCACGCCGCGGCTGGGATTGTCCATCTCTTCGGATAAGTGAGTTACCGAGTCATATCCCGTGAAGGTGTATGCAGACTGCAACATGCCCAAGATGAACACATAACCCTTCGAGTCGAACCCTGTCTTGTTTATGTATTCAGTAAAAATGAATTCTGCACTTTGTCGGTTCTCGCCTCTAGTGCAGACGAGCAAGGTAATGACTGCGGCAAGACAAGTCACTACATTAGCAACAAACAGCGATGAGACCGATTTCGCCTGCCACGAGTTACAAAAGATGTTGCAAAGCAGTGATAGCACGATCAAGCCAATACTGACCAACACGTAATGATAATTATGGGCCACGTACTGGGGTTGCCCGAGCATGGCACATCCCAGCAAGGTGTAAGTACCCTGAAAGAAGGCCGAGGCCGCAAACGCAATCTGGGCGAAAATGTTAAAGTAGCCCGTATACCAGGACGCAATAACGCGGTACTTTGGGCTAGCGAGTTGGTAGGCCCACGAACAAGGACCTCCAGCCAATGGATAAACAGCCGAAATCTCTGCCATTGAAAGTGCCACAATGACAGTAAAAATCGATACAATAATGTATCCCCATACGAGAGCGACGGGTCCACCGGAGGTGAGGGGAGAAGAAAGGGTGAGTGCGATGGCACTGGGTGGGGTCAAGGTCACGATTCCAAAGGCGATGAGAGCAGGGAGAGAGTAGTTTCGTTTGAGTTCTTGTTTGTAGCCGAGTTGTTGGAGTTGGAGTTGGGCGGCGTCTTCTGGCCTGGACTGGGGAGTTATGGACTGAATTTCGGGGTCGACCATTGTGCGTGTGTGTGTGTGTGTGTGTGTGCGTGTGTACAGCGGCTGTGGGGTGTGGGGGAGGGTTGAATATACCGGTGTAATAAAGGTAAAGGAGAAGAGATCTCAAAGCAAACTAGCTACCGTTACTGCAAAATGTAATGAGCAAATAGAGCAAATAGAGCAAAGAGAGAAAGAAGGGCTGTTGATGATTTGAAAAGAAAGAAAAGAGATATGAAGAACAGGATCAGCGACCTGTTATATACCCTGTAGACTGCTCCAAAGTCTAGCAGAGATGTAAATTGTATATCGCGAGCAAACGGGGCGGTAAGAAAGTTAAGAAAAAACTTATAAGAAGTGGACATCAGTGGGCAGTGATTAGAAGCAGAAATTCTCCAAATATTTCACTTGTGCATGCACGATAAGATTGATAAACTATGATTTATTATATGATTTACTATATGATTTACTATATGATTTACTATATTATTTACTACCGGTATAGCTAGCAGACTACGTAGTCTATAGTCGACCAAACGGCTTTTGATCTGGGTTAGAACTCTGGAAACTAGCAATGAGTTTGCAATGAGTTTTTTGCGCTTATAGAAGAGCTCTTAGGGTTTACAGCGGGCGGCATTCACAGATTGAAGCGCTGGATAATGATAGCTCCCCGATAGATATCTGATAGACTGGAGATGGTAATTGGATATAAAACAAAAAAAAAAAAAAATTTTTTTTTTGTTTAGTCTAGCTAGCTAGGGCCGGTCGGCTTAAGAATTCCTGAATTAAGAAAAGAAAAAGGTTTTTGATTGGCTAATACAGTACACTTTGATTTAAAATGAAAAAAAGTTAACTGGAAAAAAAATAATCAAAATAATACAAAAAGTAATAAAAATAATAATAAAAAAGTACGGGCCCTGTAGTCTAGACTCTAGACTAGTTTCCCAACCCCAATTATTAGACAATTAGAGTCGAGTCAGTCGACTACACAGTCACTTACAGTAAAGTATTCCACCACTCAAACAAAACCCAAAAAAAAAGTCACTAATTCAGCGACATATTCCGCGGCGGAACCTGCTGTTTATGGAATATGCCGCCGTGCTATGGTCCAAACAGGGTAATGAATTCCGAGAGAGAGAGACTTTTTTGATAGCTAGACCCTCCTCTACTGTACAGTACGTACACTTAGTAGGAAGTACAGTACGTAGTTGATTGTTGATTGTTGATTGGGAGTTTGATTGCAAGGTGATTGCTGCAGGGTGATTGCTGATTCAAGTTGATGGTTGATTGCTGATTGTATAAAAAATTTATGAATTTACAGCTACTGTAGTTGTTTATAATGCATATGGGGAACGGGGTGTCATGACGGGTGTCATAAACGTACTGTACAGTTACGTAAAGAGTTTAATACCCGGTAATACCTTAGGCTTAGAGTCTTAGACTAGTTAGCTAGGATAGTTGATAGATGGGCAGCTGCGCTGCTAGATTGTAGATACTGTACTTGATAGTCTACTGGATAGTCTACTTGATACGGTGGAATTCTGAGTGGATAGAACCTGCTGGATAATCTACTGGATAGACCTGCTGGATAATGGATAATGGATAATGGATAATGGATAATGGATTACGGGATACGGGATACGGGATACGGGAAATAGAATAATGGATGCTTAATCGATATTAGACTATAATCAATGCTTAGCAATATTGAATCAATTTAAATGTGACAACTTGACAGCGCTACTACTGTACGTACTTTGACAGTTACTGTATTTCAACTTTACTAGTCTACCGCTAGAAAGCCCATCTCCATCTCCATCTCCGGTGCGTAGACTACGTAATTGATGTCGCGACCCGAATAAGCAACATATTCCGCGGATTTGAGTTACCCCATTAGCTCTTTAACCCGCTCTTTGCAGCTGTTTTTTTTAAAATTTCTTTCGATATCAGCTGCGCTACCGTGTAGACTAGCTAGCTAGACTATAGGCGCCTGTGTCAGATCTAGCGACGGCCCAGGATCTAAGACGGCAATAGTCTAGAATCTAGAATCTGGTCTAGGCTACGGCCGGTATAACCTACTCAGGTCCTAGACCGTCCTACTGAATATATACTCATCTTTAAGAATTCATTTGCAAGCAATTCGTGGGGTCATGACTCACATGAGAATATATTACAGTACAATATATCAATTATTGTGGTATGATATTGCTGACAATAACTCGGATCGAATCAAATGGTAGATTTGTGTAGCTATGTCTGGGCCGTCGGGCATGTACATTGCAAGAGTTGATTAGAGTCTAGTATATATATACTAGTCTACGTAGTACGTAGTCCAGGCCCTCCGGAGTCCAGACTGTCCAGGCTGTCCAGGAACTCTGGTCCATGGCACTTGAAAAGTCTAACAATTGATGTGTGTTTTACTTTTATCGACCATATGTACCAGAGAACAATATTATATTACCCTGCCTAAACTTACCTCATTCCTTTCCTCCCAAGAAAATGGTCCAAAGGAGTCAACCCAAACACCCCTGCAGAGTAGTCGACTCGTGTGCCATACCGGTATAGTATATTAGGCATTGACCATATGGCAGTCTACGTATAGCTAGCTGGCCATACGGAGGCAGATACATCACAGCTGTCCATTGTCGACTTTTGTATCCCAATATTCACGATAAGCAGTACGTAGTGCGTAGTACGTATATACGCGTGTAATGGTAATGTTAATTCGTTGTATTGGGATTCAATTTGGGAACGCGTCAAGTCAGCCCCCTCCTTTATAGCAAACGTTTGGAGTTGATTACAGGCCACCAGCTACTACCGGTAGTCAAACAAAAAAGGAATCCGGTAACGAGACCGTGGGGCACGTAATAAATGGCAAATATCCTACTGTAATTAAAAATTTCAGAATTAAGAATTCAGATGGTTCGTGAGTTTCAGTCAGTGTGTGGCAGGTTAGGCGTACTGTATACGTAGTAGCCGTATACTACTATTGAGGGCAGACAAGCAGGTAGGCAGGACCTGGCAGGTACGGTAGGTAGAAAGACAGGCAGGCTGTAAACCAAAACTAGTTAAAACATGTCAATATACGAGATCTGGAGATGAGAGTTGAATTGTTTTACAGGAAAAGTATATATTAATTAATTACAGATATTGTCACGTTTGTACTGTAGTTGATTTCAAGTACGGTAGTCTAAAGACTCTAAAGGCATCATCATCATGTACGATCGACTTGACAGTTGTTAATGAATTCTAGAACTGACAAGCAGAAGCAGCAGAAGCAGCAGAAGCAGCAGAAGCAGCAGAAGCAGCAGAAGCAGCAGAAGCAGCAGAAGCAGAAGCAGAAGTAGAAACCGAGAACCGAGAACTGATAACGAAGAAGCAAAGACCAAAGAACTGAGAACTGACAATCGTTATAACTGAGAGATAAAACAGAAAAACCTGCCGCTTCCTCATAAAGTCTAGTACGTAGTCTACTACGCCAAGTTGCCAAACAGTTTACACTGCAATATTCATTGATACAAAGGCAAAGTAAGGGCACAAGGCATATTCGTTTGTTCGAATGAACTGCATACTGCGAGGCAAACACATATGGATTTGGAAAGATATCAAACGGAGACGTCTTTTGTTGTAAAAAAAAAACTTGTGTTTTTGACAGGTTGTTGCTGCTGGGTCAGCCTGTGC